>JBBPFJ010000445.1:47200-105068 GCA_037975025.1 Excoecaria agallocha
GTTATGCCATGTATCCTTGAGGTAACAAGATGTACTAGGACTTAAAAGCTCATTATTGGTGGCCATGTATGAAGCAGGATGTGATAGAGTTTGCAAGCAAATGTCTAATATGTCAGCAAGTGAAGGCAGAGCACTAGGTTCCTTTGGGATTATTTCATCCCATTTTGATACCAGAGTGGAAATGGAATAAGGTAACTATGGACTTTGTGACTGGATTGCCTGTGACTTAAAGGAAATATAATGCTATATGGGTGATCATCGATAGACTTACAAAATTTTCTCATTTCTTACTAGTACGGATGGATTATCCTTTGACTAAGCTGGCAAAAATCTACATTAATAAAGTAGTGAGATTGCATGGAGTGCTATCATCCATTATTTCTGACAGGGATCCTAGATTTACCTTTCATTTCTAAAAAAGTCTACAGAAAGCTTTGGGTATGAGGCTCCACTTCAGTACAACATTTCACCCTCAAACAGATTGTCAGTCATAGTGGGTGATTTAGGTATTAGAAGATATGTTGCGATGCTGTGTGTTAGAGTTTGATAGCAGTTGGAAAAAGTATTTGTCTTTAGTAGAGTTTGTCTACAACAACATCTACCAGTCCAGTATAAAGATGGCTCATTTTGAAGCTTTATATGAAAGAAAAACAAAACTCCCTTATATTGGATAGAACTGAGCAAAAAGAAACTGGTAGGATCTAACTTGATCCGTGATTCAGAAGAAAAAGTCTGAATCATCAAAGGTAGATTGAAAGAAGCCATGGATCGCTAGAAATCCTATACAGATCTGAAGTGAAAAGATATAGAGTTCCAGGTTAAAGATAAAGTTTTCTTGAAGGTATCTCCATGGAAAAAGGTTCTGAGATGTGGTAAAAAGGGCAAGTTTAGTCCTAGATTCATTGGCCCTTATGAGATACTTCAACGAGTGGATCCAATACCTTATTGGTTGAAGCTACCATCGGAGATAGAGAAATGCATGATGTGTTCCATATGTCTATGCTCCAAAGGTACATATATGATTCTAACCATGTCATATTGCAGGTTGTTATGACCTATGAAGAAAGGCTGGTGAAGATTTTAGCTAGGAAAATCCTATAGCTCAGGAATAAGCAGGTTCCACTGATGAAGGTATTATGGCATCATCACAACGTGGAGGAGATTACATGAAAACCTGAGGCCACAATTGTAGCACCTTCTATGCCTATTCTCAATTCTTACTATTTCTTAATTAATTCTACCATTTTTTTATCTAATTAATGAAAAATTGGCAATATAACGGCTTAATTTTCTTAGTTCCCAAATCTGCAAAAAGATAGAATTTACACTCCCAATCATATTTCCTCCAACTCCCAAAACTCCAGGCAACAACTCAACACTTCTATATCATTATCCATCCTTCACACTCACATACAAAATATAGATAAAATCCATTCATACACATCACCGTCCATTATCTACTTTCAAACGTGTCAAATTTTTCTATAGTATTTATATTACAACCCATATAAATAAGTTCTCAAACTTATATATATACATTACAAAATGATTACACAAGCCATAAAAATCTAAACTACTATCTCTATTACAGTACATGCCATCTATTAGTCTTCATTGCTGGGCTTGCATTCCTGTCCCTGCGCGCAGTCACAAAACTACACGTCAAGCAAACTAGTTGCTTAGTGTTGGATATATGTACATAAAATTTCACCTACTTAAATATTCAATTAAAAGTCTTTTTTTTCTTATAATAATTTAATTAAACTTTTATTTTTTAAATAAATTCACCATTTAACCTATATACATAAAAATTATTATTCATTTATTTCGAAATACATTATTCCTATTTAATTTTAATAATTGCTCGCTTTAATGGTCGAATTACCTCTTCACCACTTAAGTTTGACTTTTTCTTTTTAGTTGACCAATTTTGACTTTTTCTTTAAACTAACCTATTTAAGTTCAAATTAAACCCAATTAACTTCTTTTAATTATTATTTCACGTTAATTATTCAAATTATATTTTTGTCCCTAAAATTTTCTTTGGGATGATAAATTACGATTTAGTCCTCGAACTTTAACTTAATTACGATTTTATCCCCTTTTTAAATCAAAATGTCCATTGTACCCCTTATTGCTATATATATATATATTTTTTTTTCTTTAGTTGACCGCTTTACCCCTGAATACTCGCATAATTACAATTTTACCCTTAATTACTTAATTAATCTCATTTTTTCATTATTTTTCAATTCTTTTTACATTAATAATATTTTTATCATCATTATCTTTCTTTTTACCCGGTATACATTAAAATTTACCATTTTACCCCTAGTATACAACAGTGGGCTACCACTAGACTGGATAAACGAAACAGAATATCCCATACTCTGGAGGGACCATACCACTAAGGTATGATGTTCTACTCCAGTATCATATCAGAGTGAGCCGGCTAATATCAGTCCCATAATATCAATCCCATACGGTTATAATTACAATACCCATATCAGATACAACAACAAAATCAGAGATCTGTGGGGTAGTATCGTACCCCTATGGCTAGCCATACTATCCTAAAGCCCTGGTTACCTGACTGAACACTAGGGGCAGTACATTCATGATATTTTTATATCTCAATTATTCTTATCACCATATTATAATCACTTTTTAACATAAATTGTTCTTATATAAATTTGTTACTTAGTACATCTTCGTATAATTGTATTTCATACCATAAAATTTAATTAGCACACCATTCCACATATAATCCCATTTGGCCGTAAATGAAAATTCAACTTCTAAATTCTTTATTTCTCTAATTTCAAGCCAAACATGTTTTAATATTTATTTCATAATATAATATAAAGAATTACATCAAATTCATGTAATTATCCCTTAGTTACCATACTTTCCTTCATTATGTAACTATTACATAATTAGTATAAATTCTCATATTTAAGTTTTGTCATCATAATTTCCTTCTCCACATCTTTAATTAGTTATTTATCATCAAATGCCTAATTTTATATTTTTCTACATTAATGCCCCCTAAAGTACCATATTTGACCACATGACTTCCATGTCTTTTTATTTTAATTTCTTCATTTAATTAAGTTTCTAACAACTTATTATAGCATTATATCATATTACCTTAAATTATTTCACACTTACATGTAATTAAACATATTTACATAATAGGAAATTTAGGGAATTTCAATTAAAATAGTAAAATTAAATGTAATAAACATCCACTAATCTCACTATAGCTTGTTTGGCACCTATATCTCCTTCTCCTTGCCCTTTCCCTCTTTTCTTTCCTTGTTTTCCTTTCTTTCCCCTTAATGGCCAAAAATTCAAAGAATTTAAACACCATATTATCTCATCAATTTAAGTAATATAAATTCACTAATACACTCTCCTAGTTCCATACTATATGCTATTACAATTTTCCTTTTTATTTCTACTCAAATCTCACAAAACCCTAAATTTATATCTTAGAGTTTTTACCTTAATCACTTGATCTCTTGGCCTCTTCTTGTTGCAAGCCCTAATTAGAGTGAAAGATGATTAATTTTTGAGTATAAGAATAAAATTTGGGGGCTGAAATCAAGAGAGGGAAAGCTTAGTTGAAGAAAGAAATGGAGAAAGGTAAAAGAAATGGTGTCTCGGTTATGCTGGAAAAAGGAGAGGAAAACGATGGCAATCTGAAGTGAATTTCAGATATTTTTCTTCTTATATAGGGTACTTTAATCATGCAAAAGAAAGGGCCAAGATTCATCCATTTACTATTGAATCCAATGGCTTTAATTTTTGCCACATGTCACTCATCTAGGCACTTAGACTTATCCTAATAACTTTAGCTCATACCCAATTTATTAAAGTCATAAAATAACCATTCCCATGAAATTTCATGGTCAAATTATCTAATTGGCCCCTCCGATTGACCCGATTTTGATTTTTCACTTCGAAATATGAATTTTTGATTTCGACATCAGATTGCCTTGAAATTTTATCCTGAGTGCCATTATATATTATAAAATATGTGTTAAAAATTTTAACCAATTCCGACATCGTTTTAATATACTTTTAGCTTGGATAGCCTGTGCGGCCAATCCGAAACCTGAATTTTCAAAATTATCAGAATTATCATTTTTTAGTTCCTTTGATGTCACTATACTATTTATAGCATATATATGAAATTTGAAGTCAATCGAAGATCCCTAAGGTCTCCAAATAGTCAGTCAAAATCTTGATCAGACGGACGCCGAACAGTGAAATTTTCTTCTTTTGCCCTTTTAAAAGTATATTTGACCTCAATCTCCACCTAAATTGTATCATTAAACTCTACTTAACAAATACTACCCGCCGAGTCACCCCTCCTCGGGTTTTCTGGGTCGGCACGTTTAACGAGGCATTCATTTCAAATTTTTCGGTCCTAGTCAATCCCGATTAATTCAAATTTTGATCGAGGATAACTATTCATATTTTACAACATGTTATGCAATGCAAATGAAAATTTGGGGGCGTTACAACAATGACACAACAGTACCCTATACTCTTTGATATAGGTAAATTTTGAGGCTGAAATTTCTTTTAGTAGGGGAGAATTGTAATGGTATGAATGTTGGATCAGTCGTAAATAGTATTTTTCGATAGTGAACAATGCTTTTGGGTTGAAAAGTACATCTTAGAGGTGAAAATATTTTATTTGACTATCAAAAAATATTGATTACGGTTAGTCCAGGGTTGAAATTTGAAGTAAAATTAAGGTCAAATATTGAGAACAAATAGACCTCTAAAAGTTAAAAACATAAAAAATGGAGCGGTTCAGTTTATAGGTTAACTAGGTTGATCTAAATTTGACCGAGCTTTTAAAAATAGTAAATGAACTTTTAAAATTGCCAAAAATTGCACATATGCCTAAAATGATGTGTAAAATATTTTGATTACAAAAAGTAATATTTTTAGTAACACCGACAATGATTAAATTGGATCGATTTGATTGAATCAAACAAATAACTGACTTCGATTGGAATGAAATTTTGTGTACAATCTATTTTTGATATGATAAGATGATGGAATCAATTTTAGAGTGATTTGGATTTGAAAAGGGAGAGAATTACAGGAAAAAGGCAAAATGGGCTTGATTTTAGGTTATTGGGCTTTAATTAGTGGGTTTGGGTTGAACCAAATCCCAATCCAATTTAGCCATTATAAACGGGAAGGGGAGCAAATATTTATAAGAATAAATATCATCTCTTTTAGCTCCTCTCTTCCCCTTTAATGGCTGAACCTTTCTCTTTCTCTCTCTTAATATTTCTTCAAATCTTTCTATCTTTTTCTTTGGATCCAACCATTATAAGTGTTAATTAATCTCCCTAAAAGAGTATTTTAGCCTCTATCATTTGATTGGAGGAAGTTAAGCCAGAGAAAAATAAGTGGAAAGCTTAGGATGTCATTTTGAGGTAAGTAAAATTATAGGTTTTAATTTGGTTTTAGGGTACCTATAAGTATTTTAGGATGTCTAGAATTCATTTATGTAGTTGTTTTGAGCATTTGAGATAAAAAAAATTAAGGTTTTGATGGCTTGAAAATTTGGCCATGGTAGGTGCACAAAGTGAGGGACAAGCTTCCAAGGTAAAAGGAAAGAAAAGGGAAGCCTAAGCAAGCTTAAGACAAAGAGAAAGATTAGTGGCTAATAAATCCTCATGTTTCGCTTAATTTTGCATAATTTTCCTTTATGTAACTTAGGAAAAATTTAGGAAAAACATGTATGATTGAAATTGATATTAGAATATTGGAATAGGATCTTGAATAAGCCTATTAGAAAGCTTAATTTGATTTAAAACATATCTAAGGTAACTTTCCTTTTCGAATTAATACCTAAAGGAAATTAAAGTGTATTTTATGCATTTTGATAAAATTAAGCCATAAAATGACTATAGAAACAAAATAATGTATCCATGAATTTTTGTAGACTTTATGAAATTTAATTGAATAATTTTTAGAAGAAATTTGCTTATGTAACAAATGAAATTGTTGAATTATTGTGAAATAATTTATAATTTGATGAGAAAATGGTGAATTATTATAGAATAATTCACAAACTATGTAACAATATTGCAAACATTGACTGGCAAATTTATTGTATTGAAAAAGTAAATGAAATTGTTAAAAATCTAAAAAATAATTTAAAATTAAGTGAATTTTGCCTTTAGAAATAGTTAGGCAGTCAAAATATAGCTTAGAATATAATTGGCTAGCCATAGGGACATCTATATCACGATGCAAGTTATGCCGACTTCCTTTGCTATGGTAGGATCACTGATCTTTCATAGTATCTATTCTGTTCTGTTATCTCCTCTGTGAAAAATGGTCATTTGAGATAATTTCTCAATTTGTATGTGGCCTTGTGAGGTTCTTGTCTCATATATCAGGTCTGAGAATTTCTGTTGGGTTTATACTAAGGGCATAATGATAAAAATAAGCTAAAAGTGTAAAAAAAAAGCAAAAAGTGAAAGTTAGGATGGAAAAGGCCTTAATTAAAAAGAAACAAAAAGTTTAGAGGCAAAACGATAATTTTCCCAAAAGTTGTACGTAATTGGTAAAAGTGATTAAGATATGAATAGAAAGGGTAAAACAATAATTAAATGAATAAACAGTCTAAAATTAAGCTTTTAAGAAGTAAAAGGAATAAAATATATTTTTTCATAAAAAGTTAAAACAAGGACCAATTAGTGACTTTGTATGCCAAAAAGTGGATGCAAAGTGAAAATGAGTAAACTAATGGCAATTTTGTAATTAAAAGGTAAAAGGGCAATTTCGTAATAAAATGAAAAATAAAGGACTAATTTGAAAAGTTTATCAAAGTATTAATACTGAAATGAAATAACTATTAAAAATGATGGAAATTGTATTTTGATGAGAAAAAATTGATTTTGTATAATTAATGCAATTACGCATGTTTAGGAAATACCTCGATTTTTAATCACCAATGGGCATAATTAATGGTCAGCATGTAAGATTTACTATGTGCAAGTACTGAAGAAGGTCTAGAGCGTTAGTACATAGGGAAGGAAAATTTGAAGGAACGAGAGTGGAATAATAGTGAATTTTTGTATTGGCATGTATATTATTGTAAATATTGAAGTAAAATATGGATTTGTAATAATACAGCAATGTATGCATATATGAATGGTGGCAAGTAATGGTTTGATTGACTAGTTTGGCTTGACAATTGAGAATGGATGTATGGATGAGAAAAGTATATATTGTTTATAAATTATTGTGCCCCTGAGGGGCTATATACTTGTTTGATTTTCAGGAGGGTTAGTTAAGTTTATAGCCGTTATATTACCGAATTTTTGTAAAATAAATAGTAAAATTGGACAGTTATAGGTCAGCGATGAGTTAGATTTATGAACTTGATTAATGGATAAACATTAGTAATTAAAGAATTGTGGAGTTAAATATATGATTTTTAAGATAAAAAAAGAGCATCAAAAATTTCGGCCAATCACTTAAATCTATAGGTCTGTAATAGTAAGGGTGTTACAAGTTTAGAGAGCTACGGGATGTAAATATTACCACTAATCTTGGGGTCACCGTCTAGAGAAGGAAGAGCCTAAGATGTTGAAAGACTTTTTGCTGCCTGCACTTGTAGTAGGAAAAGATGCAACATAGGCCACTTTTTGCTAATGTAAAATGTGCATATGTTTTTTTAATCATGGTAATAATATGATTTTTTCTTATGTATGCAATATCTTATTTTATTGCATCATACAAGGAAATAATCATGGCATTTATATAAGACATTAGTTCAATAGATATTGCTCCATTTAATCTCAAGGAAAAAATAACATCTTATTTGCATTCAATATGACTCCTAAAGTGAGATGGATTAAGAGAATAAAAAATGAGGAAAAAATAAAAATAAGGAAAAAGTCTTTACCTGGACTTGAAGCGACATGACAAAAATTGGCAGAGACATTGTAAGACATTCTGCCCAAATCATATCAAAACAACAAACCATTTAAGCAACAAATTCAAAGACTTATTCTAAAAGGTAGAAAAGATAAGATGAAAATTCCAAGTGATTAACATCAAGGAAACTAAGGGAAAACCATAGCCTCGTTGCTTGAAAGAGCCAAATTTCTTGAGGATTCCTTAAAGAAGGATTTGAGAATAATCTACTAGTTGACACCTTGGCTCATTATCTTAAGTGGAGCATTGTGCTAAAAATTTCTTGATAGGAACCAATCAAGATAAAGAGAGGAAAAGAAAAATGGAAAGCTTATACAGAAGCTTACATGGCAAACATAAATGGAAAAACAAAACAGTAAGTGAAGTTTCAAAGACCGTTCCTTTCAGGTCCCGTAACTTGTAATAAAGGTTGTCTTTTTTTCTTGATCTAAATGCCACATCAAAATTTGATGGTAGCCCATATAAGCATTAAGAAGTGAATAGATAGCATGGCAAGTTGTATCATCAACTAGTTGGTTGATGTTTGGTAGAGGGTAATTGTCTTTCAAGCAGGCTTTGTTCAGATCGATGGAGTCAACACACATCCTTAGCTTCCTATTTTTCTTTTTTACAAGGACTACATTCGTTAACCAATATAGGTGGTGCACTTCTTTAATCATCTCGACCTTAAAAAGTTGGTCTGCCTCCTAAAAAATGAACTTGTTTCAATTAGAAGTGTGCCTCCTTGACTTTTGCTTGACTAGTGGGAACTTTGGATCCATATTGAGCTTGTGAGATAACTTTAGGGTCTATAATAGATATGTCCTTTGGTGACTGCACAAAAGAACTTTGATTTATCATCCTTATTTGAGTGACCTCTACCTTTGTGCCTTCATCCACATCCGATTCGATCGTGACTTTCTTGCTTGAGGCTATCTTATAGGTGATTGAATCTTCTTCGAGGCACTTTTTTGACTTCCCCTTCTCTTTTTCTTCTGCTGGTTCAACAACATAAGCCTATTTCCTTTTTTTTTATCATGATATATAGGCTTCTCTTAAGGCCTTTAGATTGCCTTAAAGTATGGCTAATCCCTGTTCCATTGGAACCTTTATTATCATATATCTAATTCTTGTAATAGCTCCTTTTTGGAAAAGCATAGGCTTACCAAAAATATCATTGTGTGCAAAATACATATCTATGACCATGAAAGTGCATTTGCAAGTATGCACGATGGCTTCATCTCTTAGATCCACGAAAAGGTTAATAGAGCTTGCAATAGGAATAATAGCATTACCCAATCTGATTAGGGGAATGTTGTTCAATTTTAGCTTATTGGTCGGCAAACCCATTTTCCTCTATGCTTTTAGAGTCAGCATATTAATGGCACTAGAATTATTCATGATGATCCTTTTTACTAGGAAATTGTTGATCGCTGCTTGCACTACCAAAGCATTTTCATGAGGGAATTTGATAGATCCTGCATCCTTTTTTGCCCTTTCTTCCTTTTGGAAAAATCTTCCCTAGAGGATAATCATTCAACAATCGTGTTAATTACACCGGCCTGGTGTCGCCATTGATTATCGGGGGATTTACAGGGTCTTTTTTTGGGTTGCCCAATGAATCTTTTCAATGACCCTTTCTAAGTAAGTCATTCTATCTCATCTTTCAAAGCTTTGTATTTATTGGTGTGACATATGTCTTTGTGAAAGTCACAAAAATTAGACTTATCCTTTCATGCAAATTTTCGATCTGACATTTTCTTCATCCATTAACCTTGTTATGCTTCTCCTTGATCCACATCAGTATATTGGAAGGAGAAGAGTTGAGCACGGTATACATTTTAGCCTGAATATTAACAGGGCGATCAAATCTTTCATGCCTAGATTTCTTTCATTTCCTAATGCTCTTCCGTGAGCTTGTTCATTTTGGGCTTTTGGTCATATATCCTTCTCATCCAACAACATTATACCTAGCTAAAGAACCTGGGTATCATCGGACTACCCTTAGATTGTCATCCAATTGGATGTATTGATTTTCCCTGCTCATCACATTGGTGAAATCAGTTAGGGGTCGAGTGGTCAGCGATCTAAACAATAGTAAGTTTCTCACACTACTTGCTTGAGCTGAACTCCGGGCAGTTGAGAAAGCTTTATCCTTCTCTCATCTTTTTTTAAAGAATCAAAACTGTGAAGTGATTTTTGAGCTTGATTCTTCAAACGTGTTAACTTGGTTAAGTGCAAACTGCAAAGAGAGGCCTTGGATTTACTTTGGCATTTTCAACCAAATTGATTGTTTTTTGGCAGGCATATCAAAGGTTTATTTTGTTCATAAGATCAGGGAATGCAATGCAATGGCTGACTAACTAGCCAAACAGGGGGTTCATAGGAAAGATGACTTTATTGCCTAGCTCAACTGTCGATGGCTAGTCTCTTTATCATTTTTGGTATCTGCTATGGTCAGAAGACCCTCTTTCCACTTCTTGCAAATTCTAAGATTCAATAGGGGGGCTGCTGAATCTTGCTGGATATGTTAACAGTGGACGGTTTATTTTTTGTAATCTTGTCTTGCTTTATTTACTTTTAATTCTGGATTTGCTGCCAAAAATCAGGGTTGTGATATTGGCAAATATATAGACAGTTTGGGCACTGCCTCCTGTGTGAGTTTGCAGATACTAGTGGATTTCGGCACTCTAAATGCTGATGCTCTTTTTCTCCAGGGTTTGAAGATAAGAAGCTGTGATTTTAATCTTATTTTTGAGATGTTGAAAACAGTTCTATTTTATGTGCTGCTCTCTGTACAAATTAAGTGCACAAGGGCCCTGTTTGATTGGCTCTTGTGGTCCCTGAAGGTTTGAGGTTGAAGCTTCTCTGTCGGATCTTTGCTATTATCCTTTTCCAGTGTTTGGGTGCTGCTTCTTTTACCCTGCAGATCTGTCTTTCTTGTTGTTTTAAGGGATGACCGGTATGGAGCCTGTGCAGGGTGCTATTAACGCTGTTCTGTTCTCATGCTGATGAGTTTGTTGTTGGCCTAATGGGTTCTCTATTTCATTTCGTTTGGGACCCTAGTCTGCAGTCTGCTGCGATATGCAGGCCTAGAATTGATGTTCATAGGGTTCTGTTGGTTTTGAATCCTTTGATATCTTTTGATATCTGTAACCACATTTTTTTTTTGTAAGTTAGTCTAGTACTTCACATCCTGAACTGATGCTCTGGTTTGGATTGTTGCTATCCTTGTAAGCACTTTCTTAATGTTATGTTCGCTTATAAAAAAAAAAAAATAAATAAATAAATAAAAGAAATAATATTTTAAAATTTTATTTAGCCTTTCTCTTCATATTTCCCTTTATTTCCCCTCTATACGCACCTCTTTGGTGAGACATTATTTTAGAGATTAAGACGAGATTGAAAATTCTAAATTTCCATAAGAAATTAGAATTCTCTCATAACTTTAATGCCTAAAGATAGAAAATAATATAAATTTATTTCAATACTTTTCTCTACAGGATTTTAGTAACAACCCTTATGTGTGTTCTATCGTGAATGGATGGGAGAAGTCTTTGTGATGCTACAGTTAAGTTAGTTAGAAAAGCAGGCATTGTAAATCTATAATTAAGGGAAAAAAGAATGATGCAAAATCATTAAATATTCCAATCCGAATTTCAAGGAATTAGTGTTATTTCTTTACATGTTTACCCTGTCTTTCTTTTAAATCTATTTTATCTCTTTCGCCAAAGGCAGATGAAGATTTCATTTCCACATTCAATTCTATTATTTTTCCCTCTCAGGTAAAAGAATTTAGTTCCCTTATTATTTCTTCTTATTTATTTCATTTTTCCTTTTTTCTCAATCTGTAAATTCCTTTCCTTCTAGGATATATCATTTGTTTCTCATTAAATTATGTATTTCAAATGAATATATTGAATTTACATAAGTAACAATACATGTATATTCACATACACACATGTATTGAAGATGTATGTATATTCATATAATCAATCCTAAAACTTTATCTATGTTAATCTATATTTAATTCCGGAACAAACCCTTGATTACTTGTTTATTGGAGTTGCATTTTGTTATTAATTAATATCAATATCCTTTAAATTTTGAACCGTAGCAATGGCAAATTGGTTATTCGTGTGTATGCCAGAAGCTTTAATTAAATTATATTGAGTTGTAACTTGGATCAGGTTTAGCAAGCTTGTTGCGGAAAGTATTTCTCATCCAAGCAAAGTCGAGAGGAAGATATAATAAACTATGGGAAAGAATTTGCAGCAAGAGAACCCTGTGATCTCTATCCAAAATGATAGACCGGGATGCATGTGGGGTGTACTACAAGTACTTAAATACCATCATTGGCGTCCCATCAAGAAAAAATTTCCTAACGTAAAGGGTGCAAATCATAAACATTCAACGAGTATGCATAATTTGTTTGCTTTAAATAATCATATCTCCATTACTCTTTTCAATATTTAGTTACTGTTGCTTGAATTGAAAGTTATGTCATTGCTTGTGCTTTCTATCCTGACTTTTGCAGGACTTGGAAATGAAGCACGTTATATAAATGTCTCTCAGGATGAAAAGATTCCACTTCTTCACAAAAACCAAACTGACTCATGTATGGTAAGTTCATAAACGTTAGTGAATCCTCCTATTTTTTTCACCATTGTATCTTAGATGGAATTAATTAGAGGATTTATCAATGTTTGGTTAGCATGTGCATATATGCTAGTGTAAATATAAAAAGGTAGCTGATTTGAAAGCTCAGGTTGGTGAGGAGGTGTCAGAGTCTGCTTCAGTAACCAAAGGATCTGTCAAATCCGGATTAAAGCACTTACTTTCAGATGAGTTAAATAAAAGGAAGGGTCGACATCGCAGAAGTTCATCTTCCCCTCTGCAATCCCATTTCGAGCGAACAGATTCCATCCATCGCTTTGATCCTTCGTATGAGAATTCCCTTACAGCCGTGCATGATGACAGTCCTCTAGCTGCTATACACTTAAATAACAATAGCCCTAAAACTACTAGCAATGTGAACTTCCCAAACACTTTCTCACCAGATCGACCAGTACCACAATCATATAAACTTCCAAAGTTTGAAAATTCTAATGCCATGCTAACCAACAATCAATTGGCGCGTAACCATTATAACGACAATGGAAAACAATTCAGTGAGAGTCACATTCATAATCCAGAAAATACAGAAAGTAGAGGGGAAAGCTTAGTTAATGCAAAGGAGATGCTTGATGCTTTAGATTTGATCAATACAAATAAAGAGTTTCTACTAAAATTTTTACAAGACTCAAGCTCTCCCTTGGCCCATCATTTTCATAGTCAGCAAGCATTAAGCAGTAGAAGGGCATGTTATAAGTCTATGTCATTCTCTTTAGCTAGTTCATCCTGCATTATAGGTTCTAGTCCAAGAAATCGAAAGCAAAATGCAATTGGATATGATGTAATTGAGCCCAAGTCTAAAGCATATGGTCATTCATACTCAATGTCATCAGTCCCACCCGAGTACCGTCCGACAAATCAAGTGGTAATGAAGCGCTTCAAGGATCTTAAACATAAGTTAAGGCATATAATTAATCAAGACAACACTGAGAAGCATCGGATTGCTATGGATGGTGTCCTTCACAAGATTCCTTCGGGTCATGAGCTCCCCAAGGATTTGAAAACAGACATTATTGATAATATGAAGAACCATTCTAGCAGAGGTGTTAAAGAGTCTCCCAAAAGTACTAACGAGAGCGATCATTCTCTGCCTTGTACAGGCAAAAGTGCGTCGCGTTGCTTCAGCATAACATCATCTCTAAGTGATTCACTAGATAGGTATAGTCAGTTGTATGAAACTTGTTCCTATAGACAATCCAAACAGCCATCAAAATTAAGAACTGAAGATGCTATTTCACCTCAAACATGTGCTTCAAAAACCATCAGAAGGATATTATCCTCACCTGACCTCAAATACTACTCCTGCAATTCCAATGATTCTTCTAATGCCTTTTCATCCACTACGGTCAGGGACGCTCAACAAACAATTTTATGCAGTGAACAATTAGATACCAAAATCGAAGTAGGAAGTGATATTCAACATAATTTGGATAGTATAAAACGTACCATTGATGAAGATCAGGGAGAATGGCAACAGCTTCAAATTTCGAGCAAGAAGCTAACACAAATTTAATTGGTGATTCTAGCAACTTGATGATAAGTGAAGATGCATTTTGTGAGAAGCTGGATATAGTAACTCCAAGTGAAACTGACATCAAACAAGAAGAACCCAATATCATTGTTGTTCTTGATTCCAAATTTTCAGAACATACTGATAGCCCTACAAGCCATCGTGCTGAAGAAGGTATTAATTATTGCTAATTGTTTTTGTACCCTAATACTATAACTTTACGCCAATTGCATAGTAAAACCTTTCTGTTGTCCTAACTCTTGTATAGGCCCTTCACTTCCTGACAATAATGTTGATTCTTTGGAGAACTTTGTAGCAGAATCGATTAAGGACACACCTACAACAGCAGAAAGCAAAGTTGTACAAGTAGAAATTCCAAGCAAACATCTTAAGTTTCAAGTAGCGGATAAAGACAAAGCTGAATTTGATTATGTAAGGGAAATACTAGAGTTATCTGGTTTCAGTGGGAATGAGTTGCTAGGTACATGGCATTCAGATGATCAACCACTGGATCCTTCTATGCTAGCGGAAATGGATGGTTGTATGCTCTCTGATTCTGAGGGTTTCATAGCTGAAGAAGGTTATCCTTGTTATCAGCTACTCCTATTTAATCTCATCAATCAGGTTCTAATGGAGATATATGCAAAATCACACTCATATTATCCCTCACCCTTATCTTCACTTTCACATATTCATCCAATGCCAATAGGACACCATGTTCTTGAGGAAGTCTGGGCAAATATGAGCTGGTATTTGAGCTCAAATCCAGAGGCTGACCAATTATTGGATTTTATTATGAGTAAAGACTTGTCAAAGAATGATGGGTGGATGAACCTGCAATTTGACAGTGAATGTACATGTATAGAGGTTGAGGACTTAATTTTTGATGATCTTCTGGATGACCTGATCTTTGATGATCTTTTGGAGGGAGTTGTTTGGAGCTGAATTTCTGGAAAAAATCATTTCGCCTTCTACCAAAGGTGCCTTCATTATCCAAGTCATGTATAATATAATTTTTTTTTCTTCTTTAAATGTATAATCCATTTGATTAGGTAGAAGAGTAAGAAATGGCCATAATTGTGCAGACATGCATGCATAATTAGAACGAAAGAATGTATATTACCTTGTAGAGTCAAATCAGTCGTTTAAAACCGAAATTTCATTGAAAATATTATATTGTGAATATGAATTAATAGAGAAGTCAGGCTCTGCCCTTTTGCCTTCTTAATATATATGCAAATCAATATTTAAGCAGTTGACATGGGCTTTGCTGATCTCCTTAGTAAGCACTTGGGTTTCAAGAGAGTTAATGATTTGGGGAGATACTTGGGTGTGCCGTTTTTTTCATAAGAGTCACCTCAGCGACCTATCAACCTATTATTCACAATATTTAGAGAAGACTTTCAGGGTGGAAAGCCAAATCTTTGGCTTTAATTGGCAGAATTACTTTGGCGAAAGCTATCCTTAAAACTATTCCCTTTTTCTCTATGCAAACTACCGGTCTGCCCGTCAATATTTGCAATAAAATTGAGAGGTTGATTCGCTGTTTTATTTAGGGTTCCTCGGCTGACTCTCACCAGATAAGCTTGGTTAAATGGGAAGAGCTTTGTCATGGTTGTGTTGGGTTGAAAAGAATTAAATAGCAGAATAATGCTTTTGTCATGAAGATGGGGTTTAAGATCATTGCTGAACCTGATGCTTTTTGGGTTAGTATTAGTCGTAAGAAGTATATGTTAAAGAGCATAATCTTTGAGTCCATTAAATCGACTGCTTGTTCTCATTTTTGGAGGTGTCTCGGCAAGGTGTGGGATGCTTTTACTGAGGGTGTCAGCTGCTCTCTTGCCAATGGCATTCCGATAAACTTTTGAAAGAATAATTGGGTGTTAGGTTTGGGTGCTCTCAAGAACAGCTGCACTAGTTCGCTAACGGCTGAAGATTTCCAAGTATCAGTTGCAGATATGTCCTCTAGTAATGGGCATCGGGACTGGACTAGGTTTACTAATAAACTTCCCTCCTCCTCTCTCTTGTATATTTTTGCTATGAAAGCCCCTCTTCTTGAGGATGGGGTGGATGTTTGTATGTGGAACAATTCGATGAATGGTAAATTCTCGGTTTGTAATGCTTTTCGAATGAAAGATCAGGCCAATTTGAATGATCAGGATAACATATGGAATTCGGTTTGGAAACTTAAGGGTGCGTTTACTTACGGAAAATAGTTTTCTGTTTTTTATTTTCTTAGAAAATTGGAGTATTTATTTTCTATAAAAAAATTTAGAAAACGTGTTTATTTATCAACAAATGGAAAACTGAAATATTTATTTTTTGTATATATATATATATAAGCATATACATGTGTTTGTATAAATATGTATGTGTACATATATACATGTATATATATGTGTATTTATGTATGTATATATATATATATATATATATATATATATATGTATGTATGTGAATATATGCATATATATACACATACATACACATGTATGCATACATACATACATACATACATATATATATGTATTACATATGTACATGTAGGTGTGTGCGCATGTATGTACAGACATATATATATATATATATATATATATATATATATATATATATATATATATATATATATATATATATATATATATATATATATATATATATATATATATATATATATATGTGTGTGTGTGTGTGTGTGTGTGTGTGTGTGTGTGTGTGTGTGTGTGTGTGTGTGCATACGTATGCATATACATACATATACATATATATGTATGCATGCATGCACATACAAGCATGCGCGCAGCGCGCACACACACACACACATATATATATATGAATGTATGTGTGTATGTACGTGTGTGTACATATGTATATATACATATTCATATGTACGTATGTATGCATGTACTACATATACATACACATGCATATACTTATGTATGTATGCACATACAAACACATACATACATATGTATGTATGTATGTAAGTGTGTGTGTGTGTATATATATATATATGTGGGTGTGTGTATTAAGATTATTTAAAAAATTTGAAAAACATCTTTTATTAGTTTTCTAATTTCTTTTTTATTTTGAAAAACTGAAAAATTCATTTTCTATTTTCTATTTTAGAAAACTGACCAAAATAAACATGATCTCTTTTTTCTATTTTCTATGGAATTCTGGAAAACTGGAGCAGTTTTCTGTAAGTGAACATGTCTTAATTGTCTTTAAATAATTTGTACCTTTATGGGGCTGGTAGTGAAGGGCAGATTGCTTACTAATTTTGAGTGTTCTTGTAGACACCTTATGCCTAACTCCAGCTGTAGTATTTGTGGTTCTTTTCAAGAGGATGTGAATCACGTCTTACGTGGGTGCTCGGTTGCAAGGGCTGCTTAGAATACTCTCCTCCCTTCCAACCTGTATCTTTTGTTTTCTCATATGAGTTTCATCTCTTGGTGTTCTCTTAATCTTAAAAATGCAATGAATATTGTGAAAAAGGTTCTTAACTGGCCTTGTTTATTTGCTATTACTTATTGGCAATGTTATTAAAATCAAACTAGACCGGTCGATCAAACCGGGTTAACCGTGAACCGATTGGTCATCCAGTTGATTTAGCTAATAAAAATTGGATTGAAAAAAACCGAATTGAACCAAAAAAAATCGGCAAATCGGATAGAGCCGATTTTTTTTTTCTAAAATGGTAAAACATCATCGTTTAATGCTTTGGAAAAAAAAACATATGGCTGCATATTTTTTACTTTCAAGTTGTTAAAAAGCATGTTGCTGCACAAGATCGAACTAGGGACTTTTGATGGTAAGACTAACGTCACTACAAAAAACTGCAGATTAGCGACGGACAATTCCATCGCTAAATACCATTTTTCGTCGCTAATTAAAATTAGCGACGCCACGACGAACAGTCGCTAATATATTAGTGACAGATTAGAAATTCAGTTGCTAATTTAGCGACGAAATATTTCGTCGCAAATATTTTTATTTCGTCGCTAATTTATATTCCTAATCTTTTTGTTTCGTCGCTAATTTATATTTTGAATATAATAATAATATTTAGCGACTAAATTTTTCTTCGCTAAATAAAAACTTTAATATAATAATAATTTGGTAGCGACTATCTTTCGTCACTAAACCGTCGCTAATAAATATGCATAAAATGCAAATAAAAATGAAAATTAAGCGAATAATGCAAATTTCATCACAATTCATTTATATTATTATTATCATAACATTCAAAATTTAATTTGTATAAATAAAATTTCTCAAATATTATTAATTTAAAAAATATAATATCATAAAAGTAAATTAAATTGTGCAATACTTTACAAATAATTAGAAAAAAATTCAAACTAAATAATACTACTAATATACAATATGCTATAAAAAAAAAGAAGAAAACTTTGTAGTCTTCATCATTCTTCACAAGCAGCAAGAAAAAAAAAAGAAAACTTTGTAGTCATCATCATTCTTCACTAACGTTGGAATGCTCAGACCATACATGTTCTTCATCATCTTCTCTGGTTTCATTACAGAGCATCACTAGTGTTCAACATCAAAAGCATCACCAATGACGCTAACTACATGTAAATATCTATAATGAATACAACATGTATATATCAAAATTTCTCAGAAAGTATAAGGAATCCTCTATACATACCGTACAACCGATCAGCCATAATAAAGACATGTAGTTAAGTATTGATAATGTTGAAGGAGAATTTTGATAGCAGTAGCGGGACTCTTGATATTATCGGTCCATATGTCTACAAAATACAACGAATAAAATGCGTCATAACTGAAAACCGTCTAGATACATCACTTCAAAGAATTCCCACAAGTAAGAATCAATGAAGATTAGATCTCTTGCTGACTGATTTAATCTCCATTCACAACTGAACATATCAATACCATCAGTGTCTACCAATCCTAATAAAAATTGTACCTTTTGATTTTCATGAATCTGTCACAAAGGGATTGCAAGCATTTTTACCTTTTGATTTTCATGAATGGCACAATGGGATTGCAAGCAGTTTAAGGTTTTTAGGTACAATGAATTTTCGACTTAGAGATAATCTGACAAGGTAGAGCTTTGTGCACTCCTATAGAAATAGACAAGTATATGAAACAGGAGTCTCATTGAAAGAAACACCACAAACGCAGGTTAAGTAGAATAATTACCTTAGGTGTTTTAACATTAGGAGGCAAGTAAGGATAACATGTGAAAGAACAGTGAAAATCAAAAGTAGACCGTATCTTTCTTTCCCTAAAGGAACATATTTTTTAATATCCTTTGCTTTTTCGACAAATCACAAAATGGTGGCCCAAGGTGCGATCATTTTAGTATAATTTGATGTTTTTGACATCTCACCAAAAACGTACAAGCAATAACATAATTTAAGCAGCATGATGACATGCCCAATACATTCATTGTAATTTTACTTTTATTTTGCCAACATCATCCTTAATTTTTATTCTCTTTCCTTATCTTACCTTCTTCAGTCTTTCCCTAACTTTTAATATAGGAATGTTAATATCACCATTCATTATTAGCATGTATTCTTTATTCAACATAGTAGATCTAACATACACATTTACTAAGTGAACCTTTAAAAACAAAAAAGTAAATAATGACCTTGTTACCGGTTGCTGGAGAGTCATCGGAGCTACACTGCTTATGTCGATTTAAAGCTTGGAACGCCAGTTATTAGCATTAGGCGCTTGAGAAACCAAGAATTAAGAATATCTTCTAGTTATTAGCATTAGGCGCTTGAGAAACCAAGAATGAGAATTCACATCAAAAGGTTACTCATTTCACAAATTCATATTATAGAGATGCAGTAAGTGAAAACATTGCCTAAGGAAAAACAAAAAATCTTAAGAAACTTGCAAAAGCAAGCAAGATAAGTAGCTATATATTTGTCGATCAAGTTCACCAATTCATTTTGATCGGTTCTCCAGTGAAAAATCAATTTAATATTTAATATTTATTTTTTAAAAATAATAGTTAATATTTATTGATATCAATGAATATTAAATAAGAATGAATTAAAAAAATTAAGCAACTAATTATAATATAAAAAGTAGGTTATAATTCAATGCAAATGAAAAAGAAAAGTCTGCTTATTAATTTAGGATGGAGATAACAATTTTTTATGCCGACAATTCCAAAAAATTCTTATCAATGGGATCACTAGTCCCAACTCCTAATAACGCTATTTAATTTCTTTTACCAAAATAACAAGAAATTTTAACTGGACAAATAATATCACTTTTTTTCCCCATTTACTTTAAGTTGGAAATAATCTCACTTTTTCACCTTGTATAGATCCATTTATAAGAATTTTATTTATTTATTTATTTATACCATATTTCATTTTTTTCGCAACACACCAAGATCTGTAAAAACATCAAATTAGTTTGTATGTTTTCATGCGCATTAAAAGAATCCAAAAACATGCAGATCAAAGGGAAAGTCACGAAAAGACAAAGAGGTTGAATCTTACAAGAAGAAAGGTTCAACAAGGTAAAACAATTAATTTTTTTTTTTACCAAAAGATGTAGAAACCAGTCCGAATAAGAGAGCAGTAAGTTAACAAAAACTAAAGAGTAAAAAAGCAAAGCAGGTGGATTTTTCTGAAATGGAAAGGATGTTAGTGATAGGATATAACATATATAAATTATTACATAAAATCTAGGGATTATTGAAGTTAAAGAAAGCTCATCGGACCGTCACCGGAACTTTGCTGGAGCTCCGCCGGTGACGCCTTGATGTTGCCGCCATGAAGGCCAAGAACCTCAGGGTCCCATTTCTGGTGACCACGCACCCAACCGCCCCGCTGTTTGGTCGGGATCTGCTCAAAATCCACTGGCTTCCTTGTTTCCCGATCTGTCTATGGCCATTGATTGGAGGCAAACGGTGGGTGTCAAGGTGAACGCCTCACCATAGGGGACTCACTGGTGCACGTGGAGTCGCCGTTGATATATATATATATTAATATTAAGTTTTTACTTTACTATTAGGGCCAAGGGTACTCTTCACTTCTATTTATGTAGGCAGTAACATTAGGCAACTGTCGAGATTATAACATTAGGTAATTTAAATAGAACTTTCGTTTTTCTTTTGTGACTAAATTACCCTTACTGGATTTTATTTATTTAATCAAAATTTGGTATTTCTCTCGTTGGATTTAAGTTAATTTAAGCATTTATTGTTTTTATTTTAACTTGAATTTGTTTTTGAAATCTCATAATAAGGAAACTTAGATCGATTGTTATGGTTTATCATTTATGGATTATGTAGGATTAGATATTTTTTTATCAATAAAAAAATTTAAATATATTTTATTGGTGAAAATAATAGAATTTAAACTCTATTCAATTTTCGAACGTTAAAACTGCATATAATTTTTTAAAAAAATTAAAATTTTAATCATAGCATCTATAAATTATTTTTTCTACAACTTCCATTACATTTAATATTATAGAAAAATCAATAATAAATTACACAAAAATGAATTATTAATTTTTTTTCTCATCCCAAAAATGTAATTAATAAAAAATAGAAGTATCATTGAGGGAAGTTATACAAAATGTCATTCCATAATTTGGATTAAAAAGAATAATTGTTTGCCAAGTTAATGGAATAATAAATTTTGATAAAAGAAATGAAATATTAAAAGTGTGTGTATATATATATATGGTAAGAATATCCATGAATTTTTTTTCTTGTTTTGAGCAAACATATCTATGAATCAAATGTATATAATTTAAGAAATCAAAAGAAAAATATCTTCATTTATATATACTGAGGTTTTTGTCATCACCTATTAATTATGAAGTTCGGTTACTTTCTATGGGTAATTTGTTGCTCATCTAAGTTTGGATGGAGACTTTTTCATCCATATTTGCTAAGTTAAATTTGTATAAAAATATAGTAACTTTCATAATTCTATCCCTCATATTATAATGTGGGATAATTAATTGATATTAATTCATCGGATTAGATTATTATTTTCAAAAATATTATTAATAAAAGATTCAAGGTATCGAGTAATAAATTTAGAAGTTAGAATTAAACAATTCAATCCTTAAAAAAAAGATTGAATAAATAGTAGATCAATATTTACTAATTATACGTGACAATTTATTATCTTAGATCTATATATCGCATCTAAATAAGAATTTTCCTACTAGTCATGTGAAATCTCCAAATATTTGCAAAGAAATCTTGGCTAACATTCTTCAAACGAGTATTGTAATCACTAAATTATAAAATAAATGGTCAAATTTGTCATTAAAATAATAAAAAGGTACATATTTGTCATTTAAATATATTTTAGACCAAAATTATCCTCAAAATATTAAAAATGATCGTCATCATTACGTAATTGATTTAAATTCACGACTTTCTACACATGAGAAGTTAAAATAAAATAGCAATTTACATATTTTTTAAAAAAACTTATTTTTTAATTTATTTGCGACGGATTAGCGACTAAATATATCTGTCGCTAATCGTATTACCGTAACAAAATACTAATTAGCGACAAATTTCCGTCGCTAAACCGTCGCAAAAAGAGGCGCTAACTTTTCCAGCCAAAATTAGCGACTAAAATGTTAGTCGCTAAAATTTCTGGAACTATTTCTTGAATAAAAAATTATAAAAGTTAGCGACGGAAAAAGTTGTCGCTAATTCCGTCGCAAAATAGGGCTCGTACGATTCCCGGCAATAATTAGCGACTGTTTATTAATTTCGTCGCTATTTTGTCGTAAAAAATAGAAAATATCCTTCTTACGACGGAAATATAAAACAATCGCGAATCCGTCGCAAATTTAGCGACGGCAATTGTGCCATCGCTAATTGGCAGTTTTTTTGTTGTGCGTGATAGCCCCTACACCACAACAACCTCATGTTTTTACTTTCCTTCTTTAATTATTTTTAATTTTTTTTTGTGGTACTACAACACAATAACCTGATGTTTTTACTTTCTTTCTTTAATTATTTTGAATTTCATTTTGTGGTTTCTTATTTTATTGTCATGCTTAGTTCTTTATATTATTTCTTACTTTTTTTTTAATTTATTTCAATTGCTAGATAGCTTGGTAAAGGTAAACTCAACCTCCCTCCAGTGAAATCAAATTGAACCATAAAAAATTACTTACGTCCTCTTACCGTTTAATTTGAAATAATGAAACTAAATGCACAAAAAAAGCCAAAAAATAATTAACACTATTTGTAATATTTAAATATATATTCCCTTATAAATTCATTTCATGTTAGGATGTGATCATTTGTTATCATTTCATATTAGGATTTGGTCATTTGTTAATGTGGACTTAGTATAATTGATAATAATATGCAGTAGTAATTATAAAATTATATTAATTAATAATATTTTAAAAAATAGAAAAAAAATTCAGTTGAACCGGTCGAACCACGAACCCCCAGCCTTGCCGGTTCTTTATTTGGTCCGATTTTAATAACATTGCTTATTGGAATCTTTGGAATAATAGAAACATGAGGATTTTTTAGCAAAAAGAGCAGCATATGGAGTTGGTGTGTGAAGTGTGCAATATGCCAAAGTATGTGAAGCAGTCCATCCCTTTCTAGCTTCTTTGTAATAATTTTAATGGCATGTTTGGTATAAGAGATTGTAATGTAATGGATAATGTATTGATTACTTTATTTATTAACTCAATTTTTTTATAATGTATTAATCATAAATATATATGTAATCTTCAATATAGCAATAGATGTATTGTTTAATACATAATATTTTATGATATTTTTCATTATATATCTTACGATTTTTTTCTAAATGTAAACAATATCTTATATTGGTGCTCTTGTTTGCCTTTACCATCACTACCACCACCCCTGTCGACAATATAATGCCTCCAAAATTATAACGTGTTTGAGTAGCAGTTTCCGACAATGAGTAGTGACATCGAAGTGAATAATATTGTCTGAGAATCATCAGAACCTGTAAATTTTTTATTATACTATTGGAAAGTACTATTCATGATGAGTCTAGTGATATAATTTAAGGTTAAAATAAAGTCATTTAGGTCACAAAAAATCAAAAATAAAAATGAGTAGTGGAACCGTAAAATGTTGATCAAAACTTTGACCAGCTAGAAAATATTATAAGGATTTCAGAAAATTATTTTGATCACATGAAATCTTTTGAAATAATGTAAATGAATATTTTAAAAAGAAATTTTATTTTTTAGATAAATTTGAAATGTCGGCTTTTGGACTGTTAATTTAATTTTGGACTCTGAAATATATCGAAATGAACTCTTTTTGGGCTAAAATTTTAAAAACAACCTAAATAATATTTTTAGATATTTTTGGAATAATTTTGATAAAAATTTGACAACAAAATAAATTAGACCAATTATAAGTGGACAAGTAGATTAATCATGGCCATTTGATAAAAAACTTGATGATAAAATCATAGCCATTAATCAAGTCATATATAAGTATCACACATTTGAGATTTTCAAGCATTTTTAAATCATGGCCATTAATCAAGTCATATATAAGCATCACACATTTGAGATTTTCAGGCATTTTTCACTCGTGTTCCAAACTAAATATAAAAATGTATTAATTTTTACATTGCATTCCTAATGTAACCAAACATGCTAATGTAATCACAATTTATATTTTTTTCTTTTATTGAGCAATCTTTGAAAAGACCTTTGACTTACCTTTGTGATATTATATCCCTTGCAAGCCCCTTTGAGCTTATTTGAGCATGCATTTATGTTTGTTGATTACACTTGTGCTAATCCCCTAAGCCTAAAAAGTTTTTGTCTTACCTTTGTAGAACTGATCATTCTAGGAGTGAGTGGGATAAATTTTTTTGGGATGATTAAATTGAGAAAGGGTTGTGCTTTACACTACAAGAAAATCAGCAAATAGCAATGAAAATTAGCAACCGAATTTGTTGAATTTCCGTTGCTAATAAAAATTAGCAACGAAAAATAGCAACGAAACATTCGGTTGCTAATTCGGCGGTTGGTATTTTTAGCAACGAAATGTTTATTCCGTTGCTAAATTTAGCAACGGAAATTAAATTTCGTTGCTAAATCTAACCACTAACATTTGGTAAATTGGTCAAAATTAGCAACCGAATTCAAATTCCGTTGCTAATTTTAGCAACGGAATTTTTTTCCGTTGCTAATTTTAGCAACGGAATTTTTTTCCGTTGCTAAATTTAGCAACCAAGTTGAATTCCGTTGCTAAATTCAGCAACTAGTATAAAAAATTTGTGACAGTTTTTTCGTCGCTATTCCATCACTATAATAGAAAACCAACATATTACATTAAAACAGCTAGCTGTTTGTGTAATTTGGAAAACCAACAAATTTCGCATTTAGATTAGCAAAAGAAATTATAAAATTAATAAGTGAAATAATAATAATAATAATAATAATAATAATAATAATAATAATAATAATAATAATAATAATGGAACTATAAATTAGGTTTGGCTTATGAGACCGACTATAGCTGTGTTTGAAAGATATGTTGTTTGTGGACTAAAGCTGGCAATTTTAACACGCAATAGGCAATTTAGGGCCATCAAAACTTGAATTAGTGGCCCTCACTGTTAAGAATATAACTATTGAGATTAAATAGCTGGAATTGTTCATAAAGGATATTATCCATCATTTTTCTTTTCTTTTTTATATATAAAAAATAATATAATATGTAAAAAAAATCTTAATATTACCTAATACATAAGCTATGCATCTTGTGATGTTCATGAAAAGTTGAATTTAGATGCAAATTTCAATAATATTATCTATCTATTGATACTTGGAAGTTAATAAATTTCGATTCATTTAATTCAAAAAAAATCTATTTATTAACTAAATACTATTAAATCTTAAGAAAATATTTTGTGCGGTCAGAAATCAATAAATGCTAATTAGTACAAAGAAAATAATTGGTGTCAAATGCTATTGCATCACATGTCAACAGTAAATTTTCTAAGTATAAAGCTGATGTCATTTGGACACTAACAAATATAATAATAAATATTAATTAATATAGCCCTGAATTTTGACTCTCAACCTCGTCATCTTTCTTGATGATAAGGAATATATTATATGATATATTACTATATAAGGGGAAATTAAAAAATTAATCCAATATAAATCAAAATGTTGGATGAGACTTTTCATTCTCTGTACTTCTCTTCTGTTCTCTTTTAACGTTGCTTAAAAGTAATTTTTATTTATAATATATTTTTGGATAGAGCAGGTGAAATTCCAATCCTACTGAATAATATTTTTTAATTACATAAGTGTGCATTTGTTGATTATGAAAGGTTTATTTATTCACTGAGCATAAGTAGCAGCTGCCACTAATATATTCTATTTTTTTAAAGTCTAATTTACATATTTCAATTTACACTACTTAAGAAATTAGCGAGTAGAAACATACCAGAATGAACCTTGGTTGGTTGTTCTCTTCAGCATAAAAACACTGCACATTTAACAAAAATAAATTATTGAAAATTAATGAATAAAATCGTGTGATATGCATTATACAAGGGTATAACTTGCATTTGACCCTGTAAAATGTTTAGAAAATTCTACAAGTGCACTATCACACCTTGCATGTGACCCTGTAAAATGAAGCCTCACCTCGGCCTCTCATGCCCTTTGCAGCTGGCTGCTCTTTGACTTTCTTCCCAAGTGCAGCACTGTTAGCAACACAGCTACAAAAAGTCGCTATACATGCATCAGAAAGACGTAATTTAATGAAAAGCGTTGATGATAGAGTTGAGGCAACTATACTAATCAAAATTAAGTGAGATACAATGGTAAAGTTCCAATATAGCAGAAAGTTTGACGCAACTTAAATCACCTAGCCGCAAATGCAAAGACAAAATCAAATGAAACAAAAGATTCAAGGTAGAAGACAACAAACCTCACGAGCCTTAGCTGTCTCATAATCATCATAAAGTTCCGTATCAACGCGCTCCCGATCAATGAGACCAATCATGGAATTGAACTTACCTTTTCCTATCTCTTCACTGCAACAATCAATTGAAATTAAGACCAATACTGCCTGCACACATGTACTGCATATGATTAAACATTGACTCACGTTGTAATTTCAACAAAGGGGAGCTCAGATATGGATTCTTCTGAATCAAGTGAATTTTCTACAAGTTCTCTCACTGTAGTGTATAGAATGCTTATCACTGTATCTTAACTCCATTCCAGCTAGAGTAGGAAACCATGACGGTTGATACTCCTTTGATGATGGAATTGTAGTAAGCTGGCATGTGAATGCTAAGTAAACCATGTCTGCTTATCACTGTATTGTTCTCATTAATACCATTTGTTGTTCCTCCATCACCAACAAAGTGCTTTGCACAGGCTGCCACTTTTGTTCTGTGATAAACAGTTGCCAGAAAGTGATGAATTAGCAGCTAATTTAGATGGTGACATAATTATTAAGTTAGTTTGGAATCATAATTAAATTGATTGATCAACGATAAAGATTTATCTTCAAAATTACAAGTTGAAAGCATGGCTTAAATTAAGGTAATTTGTGGGATTTATGAGCTAGAACATCGTCATGGACACCAATAAAAAGAGAATCCTCTTGCAACTGAATTCTTGTATTGCATTTCATATGATAAATTAAAATTAAGGAATGATTCTCTTGAAAAGACTACAAAATCAAACGTTGATTCTTTTCAAAGAGAGTATTATTTTTCTAAAGTCAAGGCTCCATTAATAATTTAATATAGTCAACCTACCACAGCAAGTCCAAAAAAGTTGGTGTCAAGATTAACATTGACAAATAAAACATAATCAGGCTGTAAAGAAACCTTTAACTACATTAATAAACAATGGCAATTTATTAGGACCTAAACCCATTACCTGGTTTCATCACCCATTAACAGCAAAATGTGTCATCTCTTAAAAAGAAATGTAAAGACTAAAAATCATCATTTAGCTTTCTCCATTACAATCCTAAGATAAGCTCAGACTGGCCAACGTAATGCGCGGCCAGTTTGAATTCCACAAGCACCAAAACCACAATAAATAAACAAATAAAATTCTAGCCCATATAGAACCACGTGACTTAGATTAGAGGGGAAAACAATCTCCAAGAATTAAATGCTTCAAATACCAGATTTGATTGCAACAGATTCATATTTTTCTACCACAAATATATACATTCCTGTTAAAATTAGCAATATAGAGAAGAAAAAAGACCCAAAAGGGAGGGAAAGAAAATAAATAGTACCATTGCTAGGATCAACCCAAGCATCCTCTCCTCCGTTATTTCTAAATCGTGATTGTTTCCCCCACTCGGGAAATTCTGTTAAAATTTAAAACTTCTCAAACAATGAACGAAATACTATTTCTTTTGAACTTCTAAGAATATATATATATATATATATATATATATATATAGTGAAAAAGTAGCAAAAGTTGTCAACCTTGTGTGTCAGAAGCAGAATTAGAGTCATCTTCGGAGTCGATGTCAGCGTTGTAATCAGACTCTTTACCGTTGATGTTAAGCAATTTACGCATCACGGCTCTTAGCCAAAATAGGTGTAGGCACGAACAACCCAAACAACAACAGGTTTCAGCCCAACTTTTGCTCTGCCCAGTTACTCTCTTAGTAAAAATCCCAATAACCCAGATTTCAAAATTCAACCAATACCCGCCAATCATTAAACATAAAGATCAGAACTTTACACAAAGAGAAAGAGAATTACCTCAACATGATGCTTTGAGCTAGACTTCATACTCTGTGAATATTTCATGGGTTCAAAGCGTTAACAATAAATTTTCAAAAGAACTCTTAAAGTTGAGATCTTTGAGCATAAAGAGAAAGATCGAAGGTAGTTGCACATAAATGCCAACTTTTATAGGGTACACGCTAGGTTGAAAGTCTCTAAACATTTGTGATAAAAGAACCGATTTAAAGTTTTACCCAAAAAGGAAAAAAATCACAAAAATAACCACAATCAAGACATAATTAGTTACCTGAGAAAGGAAGAAGGCGATGTGAGGAAGGGGAAGAGATAAAGGAGTGAAAACCGTGAAGTGGGGAGAGAAGCAAGAAGGAGAGGGAGGAGCAAAGAAAAACAGGCAAGAGGAGGCAAATGTAGGGTTTTTTCGTTTTATAGTTCTAGCAAACGTTAAAATTACTTAAATGCCCCTCATTTACCAACGGAATTTTTCCGTTGCTATTTTAGCAACCGAAATAAAATTCCGTTGCTATTTAGCAACGAAATAATTTTTCGTTGTTAAAATAGCAACGAAAATCATATTTCGTTGCTATTTTTCGTCCCAAATTTTATCCACCATTTGTTGCCGCCTTAATTAACAACGAAATACTAATTCCGTTGCTAATTTTCGTTGCTAAATAATAGCGCCAAAAATTCCCTCCACTTTTAGCAACGGAAGATAACCAAATATTTTTCCGTTGCTAAATTTATAAAGTTTAACCAATTTTAGCAACGGAAACTATTTTATGTTGCTAAATAGCAACGAAATTACTTTTTCGTTGCTAATTTAGCAACGGAATCAATTCCATTGCTATTTTTTCGTTGCTATTTCCAGAGTTTCTTGCAGTGTTGCTTTGTTTATCTATGAAAACTATATCGCTAAATTAGCAAGGATTTTTTCTCGTAAATTTTGCAAGGATTATATGGTTCATAAATCAAATGCCGCTTGATTTAAGCATTAGCGAGGCATTAGTCCTCGCTAAAATAACAAGGATTTTTTTCTCGCAAATTATAATCCTTGCTATATTGTTCATAAATCAAATGACAACTTATTTAAGCGTTAGCGAGTGATTTGTCCTCACTAAATTAGCGAGAATTTGTTTCTCGCAAAATTAGTGAGGATTAAATCCTCGTTAAATGGTTCATAAATGAAATGCCAAACTATTTAACTGTTAGCAAGAGATTTATCATTGCTAAATTAGCAATAATTTATTTTTTACAAAATTAGTAAGGATTAAGTCATCGCTAAATGGTTCATAAACCAAATGCCAAACTATTTACCGTTAGCGAGGGATTTATCCTTGCTAATTTAGCAAGAATTTGTTTCTCACAAAATTAGTGAGGATTAATTCCTCGCTAAATGATTTATAAATCAAATTCCAAACGATTTAATTGTTAGCGAGGGATTTGTCCTCGCTAATTGAACGAGAAATTATTTCTCACAAAATTAGCAAGGATTAAGTCCTCCACTACTAAAAAATGCAAATTAGCGACGAAAAAATTCGTCGCTAACTAATGATTTTGAAACAAAAGTCGTAGCAGAATTTAGCTACAACAATAAGTCGTCGCCAAATTTTAGCAAGAACTAATCGTTGTCGCTAAATATTTGTCGCAATTTTGCTACAACACTGTTCTAGCTAAATTTTGCGACGACAAAACATTCGTCGCCAATTTGCTACGACAATGTTCACGCAAAATTTTGCGACAACGATATTTTCATCGCAATATTGCTACGACATTGTTCACGCTAATTTTTGCAACGACAGTTCGATCGTTGCAAAATTGCTTCGGTAATGTTGTTGCCAAATTTTGCTACAACAATATATCGTCGCTAAATAGCTACTGTTCATACATGCTAATCCATTATTAAATTGAAATTATTTTTTAATTTATTAAATTAATATAGAGATTTAATCATTTAAACAATAAACTACAAATAACAAATTTATATTTATTACTCAACATTCAATATATATATATGAAAAAAATTTATTTACAAATGCATATCTAAATTAATTGTATATCCAAAATAATACATGCATATATTGTAGTGACAAATGATATACAAAATGTCCTAAATTCAACATGAATATGAACTTGAAGCTCAATCCTCATGGTGGATAGCCGCTGCTCTAACCTCTCCTCCAATCTCTTGTAAAGTAAAGGATCATGTCACTTCCACAATTTTAGAACTCCTCTAGGAGCAGCAGTAAAGATGAACCTGCATATCAGATCTAGAATGATTAACTGTTAATATATTTTCTATTAAAAGTAATGCAACACTGATATCTCTCTACCAAAAATGCTAGGGATGCTACTACAATTGTTAAATGGGCATAAAGCATTGCAAAATGCAACGCTAAAGAAATCAATTGATTACGACCATTAAAAAATCAATTAAAGGATCATATTAAACATCCCATATAGGTTTTCAGAAATTAGCTAAAACATAAGGCAAAAAGTGTCTTCTACTGATGATTCAACAGCTGCAATAGAGAAATGATATTACAAATTGTATTTCAAAATAATGTGTAATAGTCATAGCATGTTTTAAACTTTTTCAAAATTATATTACACCGTGGGAAATGCACAACAACAATTCATCAATTGGAGGTAAATTGAAAACCCTCGGTACTAATTCACCAATTTAATAACTAATTAACTACATAATTTTCCATTAAAAAACTATGTAAATGATAATAAAAATAATTTTGAACTTTTTTGTTCTTCAACTTGGTGCTAAGTTTCTTTAGCTGAATTTTTATCCTACATGTATAACAGAGATGAGCAAAAATGAAGTAGAATTGATAAATTTAAATTAAGTTGAACTAGAAAGCAAAAAACAAAAGAGAATGTAAAGAATGACAAAAACCAGAAACAAAGCATGTACACAGATATAAAGCTTCAATAAAAGCAGTTTAATTGACAAAAACCAACAGACCAAAAACACAATGTGATTAAACCATCTAAAATAAGAGTAAACAACAAAAAAATTATTTAGCAAACATAAATTTGAGTTTGGGAAGATGCAATTTATTATTAATTCAATTTATAAATAATACTATGACCAAATCAAATAATTTAGCCATTGATATCACAATTGGAATTCTATTCCATGTCAACATGCAGTGTATTCGACTCTTCTACCTTCTCACCTTTGATATTATAATTAAAGCAAGAATCAGCATAATAAGATATTATCAAGGAAGATATATCTAAGAAAATAGGAAACTAATGAGATCTATTGATACTAATTCTTATATTTCTTCTTAATCATTGAATGTATCAAATTAGCCTGTCCATTGGATTTGAAAATACAACATCAAAAATCATTTCGCAGTGTCATTGAATTGTAAATGCTACAGCAGAGAAGCAGACAATCAAAGCATATAAGCACCAAAAGCAGGAATAAGTAGCCAACAAAAGAGGTGGACCCAGGAGTCACACCGATTAGTTATTCTACAATTCTAAATAATGCTTATAATTATGATTGAGCCCAATCTAGCCCATTATTTTTTTTGGTTAACTGTTTACTAGTCTAATTTAATTGCATGATTAAATGACACCACACAAGGAGTATAGTATAATACAACGGAAAATTCTTTCTTAAACTGTTATTAATAATAATTTTATGCATTAAATTAATAATGTATTGTTGCGTAAAGATGAAAGAGTGCATAGTTACATAATTTATAACCTAAAAAAATAAAATAAAAGAAATTATTTTAATGTGCATGTATATACTTACCTTATAAGCACATTGAAGTTTCTTAAAAGATTCGCTTGATAAAGGACTTCCCATATTTTTATCAGGATGCACAAGCATGGCCTGGACACAATAAAATTAGTGAAAAAAGTAAAACAAATTCAGCATTCACACGTTTTTATGCAGCAACAACAGGATTTAAACAATTGGATTTAATACACATCAGGCACATTAAAGTATTAGAAGTTGTTCTAAGTGGCGACAGCTCCAGCTGGCTATTCATAGAATCAAGCAATCAGTACAGGGCAGTCAAAAAAGAATATTAATAAGGCAAAGCAATGACAGCTACACTCGAATTAAAGAAATTATTAAAATAACTTAATTTTATAGAAAAAGACTTTAATAATAACAAAATTACCATTTTTTTTAATTTCAAGTGCTCCATTTTTTGATTGCCTTTCACTTTGGAAGTCACTGTTAGTTGGACCTGCAACGGGCAGATGTTAGCAAAAAGAGCACAATACTTTCTGGGATGATAATACAAAGGACCCAGGCTCAAAGGTTCAACTAAGATTAAAATAACCAACTAATATTAAAACAAAGGACCATTACCGAGCCAATAATTACAAGTTGCCGGCCTTAAACAATAAAGTAAATTGATTTCCCCAGCAAGCACTCACCAAAGCAGTTTCATTCCCTCCCAATGATAAATTAACTTCCGACAAAGTAAATAAAGAAGTGTCTGAGCTAATATCCCTGCAGTTATCATCACGAAAATGTCCAGATTAACAATTGTAAAATAAAAATTGGAGCAGAGAAGAAATCCATGTCACCACAAAACCCCATCTCATCAAACATCATCATATTTAACTCTCAAACCATCTTACTTCTTCCTTAGAATTTTAAGACCTGTGAACATCAAAACTTTTCCTTTCATTTATTTTCTATTCATTTTCTCAATTTTAGAGAGAGAGAGAGAGAGAGAAATGCGAAAGGAGAATTACCCACCCTGTTTACAAGACCACCCTGTTTTGAAGACAATCCAGACAATTAGCTTTTTTATCCCGCTCAAAAAAGGAAATAGGGCTTTAGAAAAAATAAAACCCGCCAATTAGCTTTTTTATGCCGCTCAAAAAATTCAGGAAATTAGCTACAGAATGCCTCTAGCAAAATTGGCTACAACATTTTTCCAAGCTAATTTTGTGAGATGTATATTCTCCCAATTTAGTTATTTTATTGTACTTTATAATAATTGGTTATAACAAAAATAACACTAAAACAGCTTGCTGTTTTAGTGTATTTAGCTAGCTGGTAAAAATAACACTAAAACAGCTTGCTGTTTTAGTGTATTTAGCTAGCTGGTTGTTCTACACTAAAACAGCTAGCTGTTTTAGTTTAGTTAGCTAGCTGTTGTTTGTTTATAAATAATTTAGCTAGTTTCTTTGTTAAATCAATTTAGTTTACAGTTAGCTAATAATTTATTTTAATTTAATTAATTTAAGTTAAATCAATTTAGTTTACAGTTTTAGATATATGCATGTGACTTGATCATTATAAAATACTTATCATAACTCTTCATCGCTAGGGTCAAAAGAAATTTAAAGCATGAAATTTGCAATGCTAGATATATGCAAACTGTTTAGCATTATAAGACTAATGACTTTGATGTAGTGTTGAAAAAATATACTTAAATATCATTAACTCATAAAAATTTACCCACGATATTATAAAAAACTTATAATAATTTTTTTAATTAATTAGCTGATGAAAGAACTTGAAAAGTTGATTTAGAAAGTTAAAATTAAAATGTCGAAGAATAGATAGTCAATATAAATATATATATTGTAAATTAATTGGCATCTTATAACTAAAATAGTTTTTTGACAGTTTGCTTGTTACTTGCTGTTTTAGTTAATAATGGTTACATAACTAAAACAGATTGCTGTTTTAGTTTGTTGACAGTTTGCTTGTTACATAATTATCATTACATAATTAATTTATCAGTATAACAGTACTAGATTAGAAATGAATTAATCATTTTTATATTAAAAAATAATAAAAAAAAAGTTCATATGTATATGGAAAATGGTAATCATCAGTATTGGAAATCTTTTAATTAACTATTAAACATGTGAGATAATTTTTGTTATTATTGAATTGTAAATAGTTTTCTTCCTTCCTATGATTTATACATCCATTTATCTAATTAAAATTAATGAAAATATCGATGTGATAATTTCCATTGGATGCTGAAATCGTTTTCACTATAAAGTCATTACTCTGGAATTTTCAGTACTTCTAAATATTAAAGTAAATGACGCATGCTGATTTTTTTTTATAAAAAAATAGAATATTTGAAATATTAAATGAAACTAACTTGAACTGCTAATTAAAAAGAGTGAAACGTGCAAATATATCATGAATATTGGTTGTACATTACCAAAGCTCTTCCCTTCCTCGTTTGAAAAAATTTCCATGGATTAGCTCCTTTTGTGGTGATTTTTAATTTTTTATTTATTCACTAATGCCTCCTCATACCTATTTTTTAATTAAAAAAATAAAAATGAAAAATGAAAGGTATCCTAAGATTTTCCATGTTTCATCACGTCATGGTTTGGTAAGAACTCCCATGTGTTATGCATATCTTATATATATATATTTGAACCCATATAGTATTATTTAAGCTATTACTGATAATAACAAAATCAAACTAAATGTAATCCTAATAAATTAGAAAATAATGATGCAAATAATCCAAAGAAACCTGAAATATCATGATCACTATAGATTTTGCCCTTAAATTAACATGTAATTTTCAATTTAGAATCATCTCAAACATTTAATTAAGAAAATGACATTAAATTAAAATATACGTGTCTGTGTATTAAATGTTAACTCCAGTAAAGAAAAAGTTGATTTTGAACCATAATGGCAAGGCAAAACGGAATTTCAAGTCCCAGAATTAATTTTTGCGATTAATTTAGCTTGCTGTCTTTTTACACTAAAACAGCTTGCTGTTTTAGTGTAATTTAGTTTGCTCTCTTTTTACACTAAAACAACAAGCTGTTTTAGTGTAATTTAGCTTGCTGTCTTTTTACACTAAAACAGCTTGCTGTTTTAGTGTAATTTAGCTTGCTGTTTTAGTATAATTTAGCTTGCTGTCTTTTTACACTAAAACAGCTTGCTGTTTTAGTGTAATTTAGCTTGTTGTCTTTTTACACTATAATAGCTTGTTGTTTTAGTGTAATTTAGCTTGCTGTCTTTTTACACTATAATAGCTTGCTGTTTTAGTATAATTTAGCTTGGTGTCTTTTTACTAATTGTATTTTACTAAATTAGCGACAACATTGTTGTCGCCAAATTAGCTACAACAATGTTGTCGCCAATTAGCTACAACAATGTTGTCACCAATATTGGTATATGAATACAATTGAATTTTGCTAAATTAGCGACAACATTGTTGTCGCCAAATTAGCTACAACATTGTTATCGCCAATTAGCTACAACAATATTATCGCCAATACAGATATATGAAGACAATTGTATTTTGCTAAATTAGCGACAACATTATTGTCGCCAATTAGCTACAACAATGTTGTCGCCAAAACAAATATATGAACATAATTGTATTTTGTTAAACTAGCGATAATATTGTTGTCGCCAAATTAGCTACAACAATGTTGTCGCCAATTAGCTACAACAATGTTGTCGCCAATACATATATATGAACATATATATAAAGGAAAACAAAATAATGTAAATCATGGGAGTTCTACCTAAAATAGAATACTGCAATAATAAAACACTTCCTAAAATAAAACATACCAAAAATAATAACTTTTAACCCTGGCCTAAGTAATTCCTGCATTTGTGCCCAACTAGAAAACAGCCAGCCAATTGCACTAAAACAGCTAGCTGTTTTAGTGCAAAAATCGACATTCAGGAACTGCACTAGCTGTTTTAGTGCAACAAGTAAAATTTCCCAACTCATGTCCGCATCAGCTTTCATCATTATTATTTGTGTGTTTCTTTTTTATTGGATTTGTTTAATTTATCATTTCAAACTTTATAATTTAGTAGAAGAAGTATAACATATAGTTAATATATATAACTTGAATAGTAGCTCCAACTCATGAAATGCACAATACACGAATGTGTCCAACTTTGGTTTTTTATTTAGGTATAATTAGCACCAAATTTAATTTTTTAAGCCAATTTACTTTATTTCATCCTCGAAAATAGTTTTTTTATATTTTTAATTTGTTTATAATTACATCATTAACAACGAAAAAAGTAAAATTTGAATTCTGATCAATTCAAAAAAAATTAGATTCTCAAAAGGAGATCAAATTCTTTATCACACAAAAATAACACTAAAACAGCTTGCTGTTTTAGTGTATTTAGCTAGCTGGTAAAAATAACACTAAAACAGCTTGTTGTTTTAGTGTATTTAGCTAGCTTGTTGTTTTACACTAAAATTTAAAGATAATAATTTATCTTAATTTATTTTAATTTAATTAATTTAAGTTAAATCAATTTAGTTTATCTAAATTTTGCTAAAAAATATACTAGCTAAATTTCTTAAATTAAATACTCTAATTAAATGTAAATGAAATTTAAATATTAAAAATTATGATCATATAAAAATAGTTAGAACATAATTTTAGCCAAATACCTAAGTTTTGTGAGATGTATATTCTTCCAATTTAGTTGTATTACAGCTTAAAAAATAAAAAAAATAAAATGTATTTGAATCCATTATCTGTAATGAAATTCTTTAGTTTTTATGATTTTTTGATTTTCTAATTAATACGTACAGATTTTAAAAGATATATTTTTTTGTAGTAATAGAATTTTGAAAAGAAATTATATATATAATTTAAGAACTATATAAGAAATAACAAGCATTATCAAACCTAAAACATGTCAAAATGGTTACATTATAAATATATCACTTTCGAATTGAATTAAATTTAAATCAAATTTTCAAATGAATTGGAATAAATTTATATATCGGGCTCAATTTTATCACCTCTAACTTTTTTGTATCAATTTAAATATTTACTCATAAAATAAAATTTGGATACATATATTTACTTGTACTAATAAAATTTGGGCTTTTAATTAAAGTCAAATTAATACATGAAATGGAAAAATAGATTTTTGGCAAATCTGTAAAACATATTTTTTTAGTTGCGTTTTTGTCTAAAACAGCTTGCTGTTTCAGGCAAAACTGTCAAGCTTTCATTCAAGCTGTTTTAGGCAAATTTGTTCAGGTATGTTTTTGCCTAAAATAGCTAGCTGTTTTAGGCAAATATGTGAAACAAGTTATAATTTACTATAATTGATATTATTGAATATAAATATAATAATTAGTTCAATTTAATTAATTAAGTAACAATAATTTAGTTTATTTAATTTTTGCTAATAAATAATGTATTAGTTACAGATGTTAGTTTAGTGTATGTTAATGTTAGTTTTTACGTGTTCCTCATTTATGCTTGTTAAAAAATTAAAGGAGATAAAATTCTTTATCACACAAAAATAACACTAAAACAGCTTGTTGTTTTAGTGTATTTAGCTAGCTGGTAAAAATAACACTAAAATAGCTTGCTGTTTTAGTGTATTTAGCTAGCTTGTTGTTTTACACTAAAATTTAAAGATAATAATTTATCTTAATTTATTTTAATTTAATTAATTTAAGTTAAATCAATTTAGTTTATCTAAATTTTGCTAAAAAATATACTAGCTAAATTTCTTAAATTAAATACTCTAACTAAATGTAAATGAAATTTAAATATTAAAAATTATGATCATATAAAAATAGTTAGAACATAATTTTAGCTAAATACCTAAATTTTGTGAGATGTATATTCTTCCAATTTAGTTGTATTACAGCTTAAAAAATAAAAAAATAAAATGTATTTGAATCCATTATCTGTAATGAAATTCTTTAGTTTTTATGATTTTTTGATTTTCTAATTAATACGTACAGATTTTAAAAGATATATTTTTTTGTTGTAATAGAATTTTGAAAAGAAATTATATATATAATTTAAGAACTATATAAGAAATTTGCTTGCTGTCTTTTTACACTAAAACAGCAAGCTGTTTTAGTGTAATTTAGCATGCTGTCTTTTTACACTACAACAGCTAGCTATTTTCCTGCTAATTTCTTTTTTGCCTTAAACAGATAGCTAATTTCTTTTTTACCTTAAATTTTTTTTAATAATTAATTTTTTTAATAATCAAAATAGTATTTTTTTAATAATCAAAATATTGCTTTAACAAATTAGTTACAACAATGTTGTCGCAAATATTGGTATATGAACATAAATGTATTTTTCCAAATTAGCGACAACATTGTTGTCGCCAATTAGCTACAACAATTTTGTCGCCAATTAGCTACAACAATGTTGTCGCCAATATTGGTACATGAACATAAGTGTATTTTTCCAAATTAGCGACAACATTGTTGTCGCCAATTAGCTACAACAATTTTGTCGCCAATTAGCTAAACAAACTTGTCGCCAATATTGGTATATGAACATAAGTGTATTTTTCCAAATTAGCGACAACATTGTTGTCGCCAATTAGCTACAACAATGTTGTCGCCAATTAGCTACAACAATGTTGTCGCCAATATTGGTATATGAACATAATTGTATTTTTTCAAATAAGCGACAACATTGTTGTCGCCAAATTAGCTACAACAATGTTGTCGCAAATTAGCTGCAACAATGTTGTCGCCAATATTGGTATATGAACATAAGTGTATTTTTCCAAATTAGCGACAACATTGTTGTCGCCAAATTAGCTACAACAATGTTGTCGCAAATTAGCTACAACAATGTTGTCGCTAATATTGATATATGAACATAAGTGTATTTTTCCAAATTAGCGACAACATTGTTGTCGCCAAATTAGCTACCACAATGTTGTCACCAATTAGCTACAACAATGTTGTCGCCAATATTGGTATATGAACATAATTGTATTTTTCCAAATTAGCGACAACATTGTTGTCGCCAAATTAGCTACAACAATGTTGTCGCCAATTAGCTACAACAATGTTGTCGCCATGTTAGCTACAACAATGTTGTCGCCAATTAGCTACAACAATATTGTTGCCAATATTGGTATATAACCATAATTGTATTTTCCAAAATTTGCGACAACAATGTTGTCGCCAAATTAGCTACAACAATGTTGTCGCCAATTAGCTACAACAATGTTGTCGCCAATATTGGTATATGACCATAATTGTATTTTACGAAATTTGCGACAACATTGTTGTCGCCAAATTAGCTACAACTATGTTGTTGCGAATCGAGCCATATGTACAGAATAATATGTTTTGCTAAATTAGCGACAACATTGTTGTCGCCAAATCTATTTTTGTTGTCGCAATTATTTGCGCCAAAATTTTGGCGCTTGATTTTAGCAACAATAAAAATTTGTTGTCGCTAATTTGTCGCAATATTTATTTTCCCACCAAATCTTTCAAGATTTGCGACGAAATCAATTTTTTGTCGCATTGTTGTCGCTATATTGTGAATTTAGCGACAAATTTTATTGTTGTCGCAAATTTTTGTCGCTATTCTGCATTTTTTTTTGTAGTGCTCCCTAAAGGGTTCATAAATTAAATACCAAACTATTTAGCTGTTAGCGAGAGATTTATCTACGTTAATTTAGCGAGGATGTGTTTCTCGCAAAATTAGTGAGGATTAAGTCCTTGTTAAATGGTTCATTAATCATTCGTGCCATGAATTAAGATTTAGCGAGGGTTTTGTGCTCGTAAAGTCGTCGCTATTTTTTATGCCAAAATTTCGGCGCCCAAAACTAGTTACAACAAAATTTATTTATCACTAAATTATCGCAATATCTATTTTCCCACTAGCCCCTAATAATATTTGCGATAAAAATCATTTTTCATCACAATGTTGTTGCTAAATGGAGCATTTAGCAACAAATTTCATTATCCTCGCTAATTTTTATTGCTATTCTGCATTTATTTTGTAGTAAGAGTACCTATTTAAAATGTTTAATAAATAACTTAAATATTAAGGAATACATAAAAAAGAGACATATATATTTCTTAATTTACAATAAGAGTTATATTTTTATTTTGTTCTTTAACGTTTTTTGAAATATCTATCTTAATTTTAACACACACAAAAAATTAACATTGGCTTATAAAATACTTCATTTTATATATTATTTTAGTAATATTTATTTAAAAAATATTTTATATTTACTCTCATCTTTATAAATTATGGTAAATATAAATTATTTTACAAGTGCTAAAAAACTAAATTTAGGATTAAAAATTAAATTTAAAATTTTTTAAGAGGGAAATTTTTTTATTTTGGATTATTAGAGGGTGTCAAAATTTGAATTAAGTAGTTAATAATTTTAAAAATTTTGAAAATAGATTAATTTGAGGTGACAGAGAAATTAGGTTTACGTTTCCCTTCCATCACTCTTTCCACTTTTTTGCCTCCTCTCAACCTTCACCACACTCCTGTTGCTCCACCTTTCGCCATTGTCCCTCACTCTATAAATTTGAACTCACCGATCTCCGCCTCTTTCCACTGCTATCAACATCGCAGGTCAGTTCTTTTATTCAAGTTTTGTTTCTAGTTTTCTACTCTGCTTTTTGTGAATTCTGATTTTGCTTGAAGAACCCATGTTTTTATTTGTTATTCTCTGTAATATTTATTGATAAAGTAGATTTGTTATTCTCAGCAGTCTTCAAAACTTGTAGAAATGGCATTGTGATTTATTTTTGATTTGGGTTTGATTTCCAAGGAGATGATTTAGCAGTACGTTTTACTTGAATTTAAAGGGAAGATCTTGGTTTACTCTTTTTCCAAAATGAATCAGGATGTTGCTAATAACTATTATCACAAATGATTAAAGTGTAGTTGATTTACATTTTACTTGAATTTAAAGGGAAGGTCTTAGGTTGCTCTTTTTACAAAACTAGCATTCTACATATATCACCTCAAAGATAACTACCTTACTAAGATAGCACACTATTCTCTAAAATCATGTATCGGAAAGCATAATTTCCATTATTAATTAAAAGCTGCTGATTACAAAATTAATTATAATAACCTCATTTATTGACTATATGATAGAACTTGGTTAGAATTTTGAGAGAGAATTCAATTGAAGAAATTAATTTTCATGGTCTCGTTTATTTGCATAAAGATGTGATTCTTGATTTTTAGTTGAGGATTCACTTTTACTCTTGAAAAATCCTGTTGTGTAATGCATATTCTTATCATCTATTACATTTCATGTCAGATTGACTTCCTATGCTTCGCTGTCTACTAATACTTTTTATTGATAAGCTAGCTATGTACCTTTGTATATTGGTTTAACATTATATATATATATATAAACAATGCTATTTCTCTATGTAGTTACTAAAAGCTACTTAAGTTTCTCTTTTGCTTAATTTTACAGGAAGAAGAATTAAAATTAAAGCCTATCATTGCATTTAATTGTAGTATGATCTTTCTCTAGAAGCTTTTGCAATAGTTCTTCATCCTTTTCATTTCATGATTTTTGAATAAGGAATGTGAATATTTATGATCTTTATTATGGAATATAGTTAATTTATTTATTAGACCATACTGGTGGTGATGATGCAAAATGGCTACTTTTTTTATTACTAAATTGCTTAATTTACATTTTATCAGCCACTTTATTAGCACTTGTTTATTATGCTTGAAACAAAATCGTAAGAGTTATGTGCTTTACCTCCTAAGAGTGGTATATGGTTGCTTATTGGGAAGTATTTTGACTAATACTTTATATGTTAACTGTTAATTTAAGGCATTTCCTGAAAGTGACATTTGATGGAATATTCTTTGCTCCTTTTGTTGAATCTCTTTGACTTTTTGTTTCTTGCTCTCTCTAATAGAAAGTTGATTTATGATGATAATTTCTCAAATTTCCATAAAATTTTTATTTTCTTTTATATGTGCATAGTCAAGTAACCTCAAATTTTTTCACCAAGCTATGCTTTTGAGTATGCTCACTTTGTCTATCAGATTTACAATGTTAAAAATTATATAACAAAAACAACAATAATTATAGCTGTGTGTTTTTTAATTTGTGTACCTTTTTATCATAAATTGAATTAACGATAAGATAACAGCAAGAATGATGATTGCTTTTCTTGCATGCATAATTGGCTTATAGAAAAATGAAGAAAACTTCTAGCTTTACCAACTCTTCTTCATTATTGAATAAAAGGAAACATTCAAATGAAAGAGTGGTATCGACTGATGAGATTATGGGTTTGTCGCCTGCTATCCCGCTAACCAAGTCTTCTGCAACTCCAAATTCAGTAAGTAATGCTACTTCTCTTAATATGCCTACAAGTAAAAAAAAGTAGTTCTGAAGTTTGGGAGCAATTTTCATAGATTGTTATATGCTAACGGTAATGAAACGGAGAGGGTTGCATGTAAGTGATGTGGTAAAGATTATCAAGGAAAGAGTGAGTTAGGCACTTCAGGATTGTGAAAACATTTTAAAAAAAGTTGCAAAATATTTCCCGATAGAAAAGAGTTAGTGGATGCATATAAAAATAAGGATAAGTCACAAATAACTTTGAGTTTTGTGGGGTTCGGTAATAATATGTCATTAGTTAGTTGAAAATTTGATCAAGAAACATATACAGAAGCTTTAATTAGTATAATCATCAAGGATGAACTATCATTTAATTTTTTTGAATATAAGGGCTTTAGGAAATTCATTGAATCAATTTGTCTTGAATTTAAAATCTTATCTAGAGTGACTATTGCTAAAAGATATTGCACTCTTTTTATGAAGGAGAGAGACAAATTGAAAGATTTTCTTAAAGTTGAATGCAAAAGAGTTTCCATGACAACTAATACTTGAACTAGAGTCCAAAATGTATCATATTTGTGTCTAACTACATATTATTGATTCAAAATGGAAGATGCATAAAAAAATTGTGAATTTTAGTGTTATTAAAAGTCACAAAGGAAGTAATGTTGGTGTTGTTATTGATAATTGTATGGACGATTGGGATTTGACTAAATTTATGTGTATAATTGTTGATAATGCAACATCTAATGATACTATAGTTCAATAGTTGAAAAATAAATTAAGAGAGATGCATTTATTTTAGGTGGTGAAACTTTTCACATGAGATGTTGTGCTCACATCTTAAATCTAATTGTGAAAGATGGGATCAAATGTACTAGTATTGAAGAATCTATTAAAAATGTTAGAGATGTTATCAAGTACGTTAGAAGTAGTCCTCAAAGGTTAGATTCTTTTAAAAATTCTAGTGAGACAGTAAATATCATGTACAAAAAGAGTTTTATCATAGATTGTCCTACTAGGTGGAATTCAACGTACTTGATGTTACATATTGCTTTAAAGTACCAAAAAAATTTTTATAAGTTGGAGGATATAAATAGAAAATATTTCATTGAGTTTGGACCTATTTATTCGATTGAGAGTAATTGAAAATAACTCATAACTCTCATAAAATTTCTGACGCTTGCCAAAAAATCCAACCATGCATGTCAGAAATCTATGCACATGTGAACACACTGTCAGATCCACATCATATACTGACATGTCATTTTTTGACATGTGTACACTTCAGCATCCAATAATATTTTAACACGTGTCAAAATTAACATGTCAGTAATGATGTGGTTCTAACAGTGTATCCACGTGTGCACATATTTCAAAAATGGCATGCCAATTAGATTTTTCTGCAAGTGTCATCATCGAAAATCGATCATAATTATTTTTGTCTATAAAAGTTTTAAGTTCAGTGACTTTGTTGAAAAAAAATATTTTGTTATTTTTGTGTAATTTAGCATAAGTTGAGTAACCATAAGTAAAATTAACCCATGCCACGTTAGTATGATATGCTAACTGGACATGCCAACTGAACTTTCCAGCATGTTCTTTGCTGGAAATCGATCAAAGTAATTTTATTGTATAAATTTAAAAAGTTCAGTGATTTTTATGAAAAAAAAATTATTATTTTTGCATAATTAGCTACAAGTTTAGTGATCATTGGTGAATCTAACCCTGAAAATGAGCGTAGTATGCCAAAAGTTAAATGCATAAATCAAGGATTTTGTAGCATCTGGTTGTCGAGTTCGGGCTATTGTATACTATACCTATCGCATTTGATTAGCATGCCACGTCAAATGATTGTAGTGAATTGCTAGGTGTCCTTTTCAAATTTTATTCGAGCCATCGATGCAAGCAGTGGCTCCGAATGATAAAATAGAGTGCTTTTGTGATTTGTGTGTTTAATAACCAAAATTCTCAATTCTAATTTGGAGATAAAGTGGTTTTTGTCCTATTTACATAAAATAAAAACGAAAGTTATTTTACCAAATAAATAGGAGTAAGCAAAAAAATCGAACATATTGTTAAAAGTAAAATTGGTCGAAACTGAATCGATTTTTACGGTTAATCGATCTAATAAAATCGGTTATGGTTTTAAATTTTTATATTTTAAGTTTTTGGGTACTGATTAACAGTTAATTCACGGTTAACCGGTTCATATATAATATATATTATATTTTTATTTTTATACTTTAAAAATTTTTTATTTTTCTTCTAATTTTCACTAAAACTTATATATTTTTATTTTTGTACCTTAATTTTTTATATTTTTCTATAAAATTTATATAATACTTAAAACTAAATTTATATTATGTCATTTTCTTTAATTATATAGTAATATTTATATATATTAATTGATTAACTTTTATATATGTTGTTTTTTACCATCTATATAATAGCATTTAATTATTTTTTTATATTTTAAAATTTATGTTTTAATATTTAATATTATTTAAAATTTTATTTGACTTAAAATTAAACATGTCAATTTTCAATAAATATTAAATCTATTTTCAATAAATATTGAACATGAATTTTGGCTAGTAAATTATATTTATTTTATGATTTTTATTTTAAATTACTTTGCAAATTTAAAATTTAATTGAACTTTATCTAATTTTTTTTATATTTTTATGTTGTAAATTTTAATGGTTAATCAAAAAATATTGGTTAACCAAATCGAAAAACCAAAATCGGTGAATTGGTTAACGAATGTAACAGACTGATTAATGGTTAATAATTTTAAAAAAATCGATATTAATGGATTGATCAATTTTTTGAGAAATTTACATCAAATGCCACTTTTTGTACCCCAATTTTTAAAAATACATCCAATCTATTTAAAAGTTTAAAATTACCTTTTTTTAATTTTTTATTTTTAAAAATATCCCTTTTTTGTTTTTAGCCCTAATTACTTTTACTCATCTTCCTATCATGACCCATCTTCCTATCTTCCTCCAGCTCGAAGTATTTTTTATGCAAATTCCTGTCTTGCATTGGTGTGACCCACCTTCCTCTCTTCCTCCAGCATTGAGTCATTTTTTACAAATTTCTCTCTTGCATTGGTGTGATCCATCTTCCTTTATTACTCTAGTTTTGAGTCATTTTTTTCAAATTTCTTTGTTGCGTCGGCACTCCAACTCCGAGTTTTCTACAACTTTGCTATTTCCATCGATCAATTCACTTAAGGTGTGATTTTATTTTCTAATCTCTTTTTTTTTATTTCGTATTTATTGATCTTTTGCTATTTTTATGGATTGATAGGTTTATTGAGGAGTTTTTTTATGTGATTGGTTTGCATTTTATATTCCTTGAATTTTTAATGATGGGTTTGTAGGTGGTTTCACGTATTTTGCATTTTTGCAAATATACAAAGCAATATGTAGCGTTTGATATGATAATGGGTAGGATTTAAAATTTTAGGAGAAAGTAGGGTTCATCTTTCGGGTTCCAAATTTCAATCAGAATTCAATCACTCTATATTTATATTTCATATCCGATGGCTGCAAGTAATGGGTTGAGGTTTTCAAAAGTGTTGGGTGCATTATATCATAGGTACCATGTTCAGCAGAGCCTCTTGTTGTTGAAAATGGTGCATCATTTTATAAGGTTCTTACTATTTTATTTTGAGTTTCATTCCTTGGTTTATATTTTTATGTCAAAGGAATATTACGTTCTATTATATATATATATATATATATATATATATATATATATATATATATATATATATATATATATATATATATATATATATATATGTATCGAGTTATGTGTATTCTTAAGCAATTATGTAGTTGCTTGATAAATAGACTTATACTAATTAATGATATAGTTTCTACTGATAGTTTAGGTACACTTCTTGTGTGTATAGTTTCTTATCTGATTTCCTTGGTTTATATGCTTCCAAAAACTGATGTATGTTGATATAATTAGGTTAATTATTGGATGAGATTAGCATATTGGCTGGTTATCTAGTAGAAAAGATGAGATTAATTTATTCTATAATTCTTAATAGAAAATTTTGGTTTCTGTTGCTAGTTGATTTGGTAAATTTGTTGTTTAGCAAACTTAAGCCACTACCAAGGAGGTCTGGAAATGATGATTAGCCTTGCCTGCATATGAATAAAAATATCCATCATAGTTTGGATTGTAAAGATAAAGTTCAGGGACATGGCCAGTCACATTGTTATAGATAACTCCTACCCAGTTGCAACAATCACCATCGCCACACTAAGAACTGAACCGATTTGAATCATCAAAGATAGGTTGCTTAAATCTCGGAAAAGCTTCTTTCTCACTTTTAAAGCAACTATTTATAGAGCTTCCACTGCAGACAATAATAATAGCAAAGGTTGTTATGATGATCAACCAAAGAGAAAGAAGAATTTCCATAGCACTCATTATTAGTACATAAATATAAGTAAAATTGTAGGATATTACTATTGAACTATAAAATTTTCAGTTATATCTTGTCCATAATGAAGCAGTACGATGTAACTTAACTTTACTTATGTTTTATCATTGACATTGTACATATGCATGAATCAGACCATTTTATTTTTTTCAAATGAGAATGCAATAAAATGGTGTGCTTGCTTGTAGTATATATAGATTTTTTTTCTAAAGGAAATGATAACCAATTTCTCTGCTAGAGATGTTTAGTTGATTTGTAACCAATGCTTTTCAACAAAGCTAATTAGTATTCAATTAATAATGGTTGATTTGGACCAAGCCAATTGATGTTTGTGTTACAAAATAATCTGTATTGTTTAGCCGGCTAATTATATCCAAATCAATATTGTTAAATGATTCATGAGTGCTCTATCAAAAAAAATTCAAGAAGTGCATACACCAATTTAAAAAAAAAAACTACATTTTAATATTAAAAATTTTAATTGCTAAAAAAGTATTTATTTAAATAATAATAAAGCAAAAAATTCAGTTAAAACCAGTTAAACTAATTGAACCATAATTCAAAAATCAATCCCATTTCTGTAATTGGTATACCATCCGACATACTAAATTTTAGAATATAAATATATTTTGAATTTTAGTATACAAGATGGTATACCAATAGGTATACCAAATTTCAGATTACTAATTATCTTCTGAAATTTGGAATACCGGCTGATACATTCGGTATACCGATCATTATACCAAATTTCAAATTGCAAATATATTTTGAAATTTGATATACCGGATACTATACAAAATTTCAGAATGCTAATTATATTATGAAATTTGGTATATCAAATTTCAGGTTGCAAACATAATCTGAAATTTGGTATACCAAATTCTATAATGCAAATTATACTTGCTTTGACCATACTAAGCTTCACATGAAATTTAATACTTTAAAAAGATATATTTTTGCAAATATATTGGAGGTGAAAAAAATAGAGGAAAAAGAATTTTAAGTACAAGTCAATTTTATTAAGGTTTTCACCTTTCTTATTGAGTAAACGATGTGCCACACACAGAAAATGAGTATACCAAATTCAAGAATTGAAATACTCTTCTATTTTTTAGTATACCTGGTATACCACCTAGTATACCTGATATACCAAAAAATAGAAAAAAAAATTAATTTTGAATTTTGGTATATTCGATGGTGTACCCGGTATATCACTTGATATATCAAATTTCAAAATTGAAACACTCTTCTGTTTTTTGGTATACCCAAAGGTATATCACTTATATGTTTATTCAACATATATATGTTTGAAAAAAAAATGAAGCATGGTAAAAAATATTATCTTCAACACTTATTATCATCACCATCGTCGTTGTTTTCTATAAGAACATTACAAGCAAAAAATAAAAAGTTATGACGAGTTAAAACTTCCAAACAAATTAATATCATCCTACTCTGCTGCTACTGATGTCCTTTAATTGGCAATCTCTTTAGTTCTATCTAATCCAAAAATTGCTACCCACTGTCCAATAATTAAAACAAATAACCTAATTTGTTGTTAATGCTTCGAGTTAATTAAAAAAAAAAAAGACAAATTGAATTTTTAATTTGCTGTTAATCAAAACAAACAGAAATTGAACTTATAATTTGCTTTTAATTAAAACAAACAAAAATTCAGTTTTTAATTTGTTGATGCTGCGGGTCAATTAAAACACACAAAAATTCAACATTTAATTTGCTGCTTTCATGCAGGCTTAAGCTTTAATTCGGTTCCTATATATATATACACACATACACATACACACACTTGCCTTTATCTTTACCTTCTATTTTTCTAAAAAAACGAAAAATTGTGTAGCAATTTGACCATCAGTTGCCTTTTCTCTATCATCCACTGCAACTTCCTCCTCTTCCTTATTTGATTCTTCGTCCTCTTGGATATTACCATCTTTTGTTACATGATCGGGTAACTTTCTAGGACTATCTTTTTCTCTTTTCTTATGCATTGATTCCTTCTTTCCTTCTTTTGTCCTAGATTCATGCTCATTCCCAACTAAAGTAGCGGACCCATTTGTCTTTTTTGCATTATCCCAAATTAGATTCAACTTTCATCCTCTGATCTTTTCTGCTAAACTCACGTTTTTCTAGTTCTTTTTCTTCAAACTGGGCCTTAGAATTGCTTGTGGTTTGCTGGAACAGGTTCTCCAATATCGTTAAAACTTTCTTTTTGAGTGGTCATTGAAGAGGAAGAAGAAGGAAAAATCAGAAGCGTGAAAGAGGAGGAGATGGTTGAGTTAAATGAGGTATTTAAAAAAAGGGGTATTTTTAAAAAATAAAAATTTGAAAAAAAAAGGTAATTTTAAAATAGAAAAAAAGAATGGGGTATTTTTTAGTGGAAACTCTTTTTTTGGTATATTTGTGAAAGTTTTCTATTTTCTTTTTTGCTTATGTACCGGTTAATCGTTTCATGCTTTTTCCAACAAATAAGTTTTGCTTTCATTTTTCCTTGATAAAAAAGAGAAAATCTAAAAATGGCAATGGCAACACCCTAATTGTTACAAAATTAATTCTCCTTGATTCTATCTCTTTTTTTTTTTTTTCTAACTTCTAACCTTAATATTTTAAGGTTGCAAATTTATTTCATTATTCTTATAAATAGGAGCCTTTTTTTTCTCATATGAGATAAATACTAATTGTAACATATATTCAATATTTAACATTTCAGAATATGAGCATTCTCCTATTTTAAACTTTGATAGTAAAGTCAATAAATACTAATATATTTTTTTAAATAATATATTATTTATATTCAATGTAATCTTTTATAATTTTAAATTTTGATAATAAAAATTTTTAATTTTTAAAATAAGTAATTGAAAATATTTTGTTTGGGAATTTTCTATTATACATTAATAATTATTTAATTTATATTTTTCTCAATTGTTTGTCAAATTAAATATAATACAAAAAATGATTTGTTTATAAAACTTTATATATTATTTTAAAATATATATTATTTATTTTTGAAATAATATTAAATATTATCCTTTTATGAAATAGATAAATATTCAGTATTAAACAAATCAATGGATAGATTGTATCTTCCAGTTTTTATAGGTTGGTGAAAATAATATTAATATATAAAAACATTATTCAAACATATTCCATATTTAAGATAATAATACACCTATAATATAATAAATGGGTAATATTTTACAACCCGTGCATCGCAGGGATATTCGTAATATAGTAAGAGGAATAATGTAATTTCCCTTAAATAACATTACCAAAAAGATTTAACAGTATTTTGGCTCCACCAGGAGACTTCTATACTTGATTTAAATTTCTGTTACCATTACGTACATGTAAAGAAGCAAGAACAGATCCCTTTTGAAGCTACAGAGAAGATCAACGGAGCAACTCTTTTGCTCGTATTAGAGACTAATGTTATTAAAAATAACTTTTGCAGCTAATTAACATTTCAATCCAAAATTTAGAAGAAACTTACTTACAAACTGGCGACTTCAAGAGCATGTAATCCTTCCCTATTTTGCGTACCATCCTTGTTAAAAGGTATCAATAATTCTTGATCTTCTTTAAAAGAAATTCTATTTTCTGCCTCACCTCCATCATACTGGTGCTCGTCACCCTGATCATCACTGTCCTCGTCGCCGTCATCCTCATCCTCATCAAACGTAGAAGCCCCATTAATTCCATTTACGACACTATGATAATCAGAATGCCCCGCAAGTTGATTAGCTTCATTCTGCTCCTCCAGTGTGTTCGCTAAAGACAAAAGGATGTTCTTCGATTTCTGGTCAGGAGAAAACCCGAGGCGTTCCATTTCCTTGTACCAAATAACAGCACTTCCAAAATCCTTGTTCTTACCATTGGCATCCATTAGTGTGGTAAAAATTGTTTGATTTGCTTTGATGCCACTTAACTGCATTTCTTCATATTTTTCCATCATCTTTTCGAGATTATTTACCTTTGCATACCCTTTGATCAGAGTTCCATAAGTAACAACATTGGGTTTAAGTCCATCTTGTTTCAGTCTATTGAAGAAATTTTCAGCACCCACCATGTCAGATGCATTCACATATGCTGATAACATTGTTGCGTAAGAGCAAAGATCTGGAGTGTATCTGCAATATATGTAACAATGTAATGCAATGATAAGTATAACTTGAGAGTATAATTTTCTGAACTCATAATGCCTTTTAAAAACAAAAACCAGCCAATAATTTTTTCCAGCAATTTTGCTACAATGGATTGTTCGATAAAGTGTGGGACCAACGGATCACTCACTGTGAAGTTTAGAATCGTATCTTTCCAGTTCACATCAGGTCTGACATCTTTAATCAAATGACAAACTGTAATAAATTTCTTCAAATTATTGTTCAGTAATACAGTTCAAAATGCAGGTCCAGCATCTCAACAACCTTGGAGTCCTCTTGTTTTTCACTTCATTTGATTCCCAATCCGATCTGATAATACCTAACATTATCATAATTGGACCCAGCCAAATAGTTGCAGGCCCATAACGGTTCAGGCTCAAAGCCTAAAAAGCCCATTGACTATCTACATGATTTAAACACTGTCGGATGGATCAGTATTGCCCGATCAATCCAAAGTCAATCAAGCCTGTCACATCCGCAGGCTATGCCGTACAAGCTGTCACATCAAACACTCTACACCAGCAAACTGCAGATATTAGGAGATCCGATACTTGAGTACAACCGTAATCTATGTATCATATAAATATAGAAAGAAACTCATTAGACAGGTATCTAACACGCTTCCCAACTCTCTCTAAACTCTCGCTCTCTCTCTAATTTAAGTACCAGAGTGCTAATTCTCTGCATGTCAGAAGTTATTTTTCATTTGTTTGACAGATCAGCTACTGTCTGCTTAAGAATCGGCGCCAGCCTATTTCGCCTTGCATCAGTCTTGTTCTAGTTCTGACATTTTAGAACTTATCACAACCCATTTACAAATTCCATTCCTCTTTTCTAGCTCCTTTTTAGCTTTCGGATACACACTAAAATGTTCAGATTTAAACCTACTATGCGTCTGATGATAAAGATTTACCTATACTAAAAATCTATCTTTGAGATGACCGATATACATCTCACCAAATTGTTTGGAAGACCCAAAATTTGGAGCCATAAAAAAGAGTTTCAATAATTGAATTAATCACATTCAAAGGTGAGGTCCAAATGACAACTCAAGCAGAATGTCTCACTTACAGATGATTGCTACACGAATCAACTTTCTCATTCTAGAAAATCAACAAAGATAAGACAGAAATTATATGTTCTTAGAAATGCAACTTGCAACTTGGTTTGCAGATGAAGGAATATTACCTGTCTCTTCTCATGCTCTTGAACACTTTTTGAGCTTGCTCCACCATTCCCGAGATTGCAAAGGCATCAAGCAAAATGTTATATGCTTTGTGAGTTGGCCTACAGAAGACGGCATGACTGTGCATTATATCCCACAAGTGACGATATGCAATTGAGTGATATGCAACCAATTAAATTTAACTCGCAAGTTGCAAGATCTACAAATGGCACAACTACAGCTTTGGCATTAACCAGTACATCAAATTAGTTGGGAAAAACTAAAAAAGCTCCCATTTGACACATGATGCTGACAGAAGGGAGATGACCAATAGTATGGCCTGCATACAATGATTAAGGGTTTGCCACAGAATCGTTAATAGGGTTTGCTGGAATGGCCCCATCTTATGCAGCTACAGGTTTGCCTAATTTTGGCACACCAAAGGCAAGTTCAGTCCCCACTGCAACAAATTCCCAGACAGAAACAACCAGCATTTTGAATATATTCATCAGTGATCTGAAAATTTGACTAAGAAAAAAACATGCTTTTTGAGTTATGTAGTCCTCAAATATCCAATCAAGGACTTAATAATTCTATTCTGGTTTCCTATTTTTTGCATGAGCCTGTCCATGTGTAGAGGATTCCAACGGGGGATACCAGAAACTAATAGATAATGATTATATGCTAATCTTTTTTTTGTTTTTTTGCCCCAACATTCAGATGAAAAAAGAATATGCATCTTCTGAAGCTCGTGTTAGTTCAATAAAAATTTAATACTTAAAAAAAATAAATAAAAAATAAAAAAACAAACAAACAGTTCATCACAAGTTTCAACGGGCTCCCTGTATAGCTTTACAGGAAAAACAACTTCAGAATGCACACACCTGACACCAGCATCCAGCATCTCCTCAAAAACAGCCAATGCTTCTTCTTCCCTCCGAGCCTTTCCATAAGCCTTGATGAGCAATGCGTAGCTCACGACATCAGGTCGAAGTCCGGATCTTTGCATCTAAAATTAATTATTTAATTCAAAATCCGATTTTATTGGTGAAAAAGAAATCAACTAGAAGGAAAAGGAAAGAAAAAAGAAATAAATACAAAAAAAAAAAAAAAAAACCTTGTGAACCATTGAGTGTCTTGAATACTCTTCAAATATGTTAAGTGAATAGTTACTCATGCACAAGCAATTACATTTGTCACTCTAAGTTCCGCCTCAGTATGACCACCAAATGAACTTTTGGCTAAAAATTATGAAACCCAAATTCTGATGATAATTCAGAGAAAAAATTTGTTTACTTGATAACAGTCACGACTATCCATTATCTACAGTAGTATATATACATTCTTCTTAGGACTTCACAATTTCTGATAACCTAAATAAGGAATGAGGCAACCTGAAGACAAACCATTCATGCCGATTTTTGGTCCCCCTGTTTTTTCCTCTTTTGATCTGATGGCTTAATTTCAATATCGACAGAGGCAGGCACCTTTATCAACTTTTCTTATTTCTCTTTTAAATGCAATTGTGCATCTTTAATCTATAGAGAAACGGTGAATTTGCTGATAAAAAATCAATTTGATGGTCAAATTAGAGATATCCGCATGTTGGCCACATCAAATGGATCTTCAGTAAAAATATAGGGTTTTCTTCTAACTTGGGAATTCAAGTATATATAAAGGTGTTTTCTAATTTGTACCTCCTTTGTGCTTTTTCTCTTCCTCTTGAAATCACAGATTCTGATAGGTCAAGGAAACATCATTTGATCTTTACAAATGATTATTTTTGGGTTTTCATTGATAGAATTTTAAGTTCGGGTTATATATTTTCTTGGCAAGTTGGCCTGCAACTACTTTCAGTGGGGGTTGTCGAGGCGGGGCAGGGTTTGCATACATTCTCCCTGAACAACTTTTCTTATGAATATATCCCTTCATCAAACCATTATTATGTTACCATATGACCCTTTTGTTCCCAAAATATTTCTATAAAAACCCACAGTTATTAGTGTTTTAAGAACAATTGTAATATAATCAAATACCTTATTCAGAGAAAAAAAAAATGCAAAATAAATACTTATCATCTAAAACTACTGCTGAAAGAAAAATACAATAAATATAACATACTATTTTCTTTGAGTTTGATAAGTCCTGCTCTCACAATAATCATTTAATGTCATTCATAAATGGAATGTTTTAGCTCAAACCAGCAGGTGAAGTACTTAAAATGGACTATTGCATTTCGCCAATTTCACAATTGCATGTGATTCTAGTACTTGGATTTGTATAGTATCAGTCAATTTCATGTTTTCAAGTATTTTGAAGGGCAGCATAATCAGATTGTCAAAATTTTTAACAAAACTCTAGCTGTCCTCTAGTTTAGCAACTTTCATGTCTTTTAACAAAATATTCAGTTCTGTTGAAAGTTTTTCTCATAAGAATTAACAAAAAAAAATAATTATACTTTCTACAATAGAAGGGCTTATGAAGCCCTTGGCCAAGGATTTATTTCCAAAGACATTATTACTGATAGGACAATATATAAGTTAGTTAAGCATCATCAAAATCAATATTCTTGATCCTTTTCATAAAAATATGGAAAGTGTGGCTACGAAACAAATTAGAGCCAAATGGCAACAAATTATCTACGTACAAGATATTGAGGTGCTAAATGATGATTCAGACATTTCCACATAATGTCATATTGTAAGAATTATGTTTATAACTTGAGTCTAAGAAATTCAAACCATGAAATCAGAAGACAATCACGGACAGTAAGCAAATAATGGCAAATGCAGATATTCAAGCTGTTGCAGGAGCGATTCGTCATACTAGGCATGATACAGCAGGAAATATAAAATGAAGGATAATAAACAAGGAAAAGAAACAGCAATTTATCTCATATCAATCAGTAACCGCAATAAACTAAAAACCCATGTTAACCAGAAATGCACTATAAAGAAATACCATAAACAAAATGTTGAAGAAAATGAATCAAATAAATGACTTCAATAAAGCCTTTGATAACATTTTACTTTTACTCTCATGGTTTTCAAAGTGATGGGTGAATGTAATATAGCAGTGAATGCAGAAAATGAACAAAACCCAACAATTAATTAAATTTTACCTGATCATAGATCTTCGAAACTTCCTTATAATTGGTCTCGAATGACATTAGGCTATTATAGGTGACAGTAGATTGTGGAATTCCTCGCTCGGACATTAGTGCAAATATTTTACGAGCTTTTTCATAGTTCCCAGCTTTTCTATACATGTATATCATCATGTGGAACATTTTCTGGTCTGGTTTTAGAGGTGTTTTTTCCTCATTCAAAAGATTCTCAAAAACCTCTTCAGCTTCCTTAAACTTGTTCCCCCTGCAGTTATCCCAAAAACATCATAATGCTGTAACGTTCCTCACTTGAAAAAATGTATGGCATATCAAGGAAACTGGCATGCCAATATTCACAGCAGACATTCATAATTAGCTCATTCCCAGCAGCTTAAAACATATCTAATGGAAATGCCCAACACAAATTAGAACAAATCATCAAAAAAAGAAGGCACTCCAAGCACGAGGAACACATTTAATGTTACAAGTCGATACCATTAAAAGGATCTACCAGAAAAATCCCAATCGGTTCATTTCCGTAGAAATTATTAGATAGGGCTAGCCTAGGAAGCCTCCTCACAAGCATGCAGAACCCACAACTGATGCAAGTCATAAGTAGCATGAGCCATTCTTATCTAATAACTTTTCTAGTTCTAGTTGATTGTTGAAGCTGCATAACTACAAAGATTTTTTGTATGAATTGCCTAATTGAATTTTTTCTAATATGTGCTTTAGAAGTGAGCATGTATAACCTCAGTTAAGATCCATGCACATAAACACAAAATTAAGGTAATCTCTGTTTGTGCTTCATTCTAGTGCTTCTGGAATCCAGTTAAAAATCTCGATTCAACTCAGGGTATATACAGCCCAAAAATGATTATGCTTTTCGAGTTTCATGAATATGTATCCCTGCTGCCAATTTAGATGTTTTAATCATGCAGGAGGAACACTAAAATAGGAGTAAAATGAAGAAACAGCCTCTCAATGTGCTTGCATAGATCAGAAGACAAGAAGCATATACAGAAGAAAACATTGCAATTAACAAGAATGCCGATGCATCTATGCGCAATATGCTGAGCTCCAAATATTATTGTACCCACCTATAACAGGCACTTGCCAATTTCACCCCCAAAGCCATCCAGCAATATTACCAAGGTTTTAAAATATATATATATATATATATATATATATATATATATATATTATATATATATATATATATATATATATATATATATATATATATATATATATATATATATATATATATAATTGACCTCTTAAATTCCAGATGAAATAATATGAGGCGTTAAATAGTAATTATAGTAACTTACATTAATGATTTCAAATATATCTCAATTTCATAACACAGAGATACAGAAGCACAGCCATCCGCAAGTACATAGAGAAGCACATATATATGTATAAGTATATGCTTCAAATAGATAGATTACCTCCACAAATATTTTTAATATTATTTGATATGTCACAGCAGAAGGCTTGGGACCTGAAGATTGCATCCTCCTAAAAATAGCTTCAGCATTATTAAATTGAGCTCCTTTTCCATATGCCTCCATAAGGGCCGTTTGGGATACAACATTCGGCACATAACCCATCTTATTCATATAGCTTAAAACCTTCTCAGCTGCATTGAAGTTCCCTCGTTTCCCATGAGCTGTTATAAGCATGAGACAATCCATTTCATTGAAGTCCCACCAATGCTGCGTCCGAAGCCACTCCAAAATCTAGCAAATAAAGCAAACAACCAGAGAATAAGCAGGCAAAGCATACGCAAATTTAGACCAAAAGCATTTTTTTTCCAAAATTACTAACCTCGGCTACAAGATTCCATTTCTTGAGCTGCTTAAATCGAACCAAAGTACCCAGAACTAAGTCTTTAGGAAGAGCGTGATTGTGAGTCTTCTTGCTTTTGAGAACT
>JBBPFJ010000446.1:0-104812 GCA_037975025.1 Excoecaria agallocha
TAGAAGTGAAGGAATCTGAATGTTTGCTTGTTTGATAGAAATGGCATATTCACTTATATTCAGTACTTAGAATTGATGGTTTTCATGTGTTTGGCATTGAATACATTGAAAAGTAGCTATTTCTTTAAGATATGTACTTAACTCTCTGCAGATTTAAGGTAAGTATTTAAAGAAGTTGTGTCACGTGTTTGACTTCCTACTTCCCCCTTAAAAAGTGGGGATAGCCCTTTTGCAGCCAGCTTTCATATCCAATTGATGTAGATTTTTATTTCTTTTGTTCACATGATACCTGGTTAAAACAAAAGCCAGCAATGATCTTTTTCTCACTATTGGCTTTGAACTCATGCCTTGTCAATTTCAGCTGATATGGTGCCTCCTACATATAATTCCTATCTGGCCTGATATGGACTTATCACTTGCCATTTCTCTTATTTTAGATCGAATCCTGCAATCGAAGACACAGCTGTACTTTTAAGAACGAAATGGGTTATAGTAATTCAAGATCTGTAAGGTTTGCATCTTCTCATTTCTTGAATTTCAGTTTGGTTTTTTGGCATTTCTGAATTTTAATCTTGTTTCACACGTTAGTCCACATATCTCGTTTATGAATCGGTTGCTGAGTATGATATTTACATGTAACTTTCAGGTTTAAAGATGATCTCGAATTAGCCAAGCTGCCAACAGTCAGTGGAGATGAAGTAGTTAAGCTTAAATACAACATTGATGGAACTCAAATATCAGAATCTTCTACTTCTAAGAGGTCTGAAAAGGAAGTTCCCAGGAAGAATGGGAGATCGCTGAAAGCTAAAGTATTGTCTAGAGTTTTCTCTGAGGATTATGAGAGAGTGAAGGAGAAGATATTGGACCCTCGAGGACCTATAGTTCACAGATGGACTAAGATCTTTTTAGTAGCATGCATAGTTTCTCTGTTCGTTGATCCTCTCTTCTTTTATTTACCTGAAGTTTCAAGTGACTTCTGCATAAATATTGGGATACCCCTTGAGATTGCCCTTACAATAGTTAGAACAATAGCTGATGCTTTTTACATGATTCAGATTTTCATTCGTTTTAGAACTGCTTATGTCGCCCCTTCTTCCCGTGTCTTTGGGAGAGGGGAGCTTGTCATTGATTCTCGAAAGATTTCAGAAAGGTACCTGCAGACACTCTTCTGGATTGATCTGATTGCTGCCCTGCCTCTTCCTCAGGTATGCTGGTTTTACTTTTACATAATTAAGAGCCTCTTTATGTCATTTAAATGCTTTCACAGATTATAATCTTGGCTTTACATTTTGTACATTTCAGGTGTTAATTTTGTTTGTTATTCCCAATCTTGGTGGTTCAACAATGGCAAACACTAAAAATGTCCTTCGGTTCATCATCATATTTCAGTACCTGCCAAGACTTTTGCTTATTCTTCCACTCTCCTCAAGAATCATCAAGGCCAATGGCATTGTGACCGAAACAGCATGGGCCGGTGCTGCTTATAACCTGATGCTATACATGCTGGCAAGCCATGTAATGCAAATAGAATTTTCATTTTAGATGACTTTGTTTTACATAGAGTTCAGTTGTTATATACTAATCGTTTGGTTCTGGCTGCAATCATTGCTGATAATTCATTTTTGTTATTGGTGAACCCGTTCATAGGTTTTAGGAGCTTGCTGGTATCTTTTATCAATTGAAAGACAAGAATCATGCTGGAAAAGTGTTTGCAATAATGAGAAACCTTTTTGTCGATATGAATTTTTCGATTGCCACCACATGCGTGATCCTTTTAGGGACTCCTGGTATAAATCAAGTAATGTCACAAATCTGTGTAATCCAGATAGTGGTTACTATCAGTTTGGTATATATGGGGATGCTTTGACATTTGGTGTTACAACTTCAACATTTTTTGACAAATACTTCTACTGCCTTTGGTGGGGTTTAAAGAACCTGAGGTAATAGACTTTCTATCAATTTAATCTCTAAATATTTCTTAATTATAGTTATTTGTTTGTTCGATTGACCAACACAAGGGAACCAATCATTGTGCAGCTCATTAGGTCAAAATCTTTCAACAAGCACTTATGTAGGTGAAATAACTTTTGCCATCATTATCGCGACGCTTGGTCTGGTTCTTTTCGCTTTGCTCATTGGGAATATGCAAGTAAGCATTCGGATCACATCTCTGTTATTGTAACTTCAACTTGATGTTCTGTTCTTATAGTTTTTCTCCATATCATTAGTTCTCATAATTGCATAATAGAATCCTCACAAATATTTCAATTTCCGTGCTTTGAAATTTCTGCACTCATATTTACTGATCCACTTCTGATATTCAGAGATATCTACAATCGACAACAGTTCATTTAGAAGAGTGGAGAATTAGGAGAACTGACACAGAACAGTGGATGCGTCACAGACAGCTGCCGCCAGAGCTAAGGCAGTCTGTTCGGAAGTATGAGCAATACAAGTGGGTGGCCACCAGAGGTGTTGATGAAGAATTACTTCTAAAGGGTCTTCCTATGGATCTTCGAAGAGACATCAAGCGCCACCTTTGCCTTGATTTAGTTCGACGAGTAAGTCAGTAGACCTTCCATTCACATTTGACAGTAGATAAAATTTCATAACCTAGCTAGACTTGAATGACAATGTAATTTAAATGCTACATTAATCAGAAGAACATTGATAACAAATGATTAATCTGCAAATTCTTTTTGAAATGTATAGGTTCCATTATTGGATCAAATGGATGAAAGGATGCTAGATGCAATATGCGAGAGGCTGAAGCCTGCATTGTCAACTGCAGGCACAGTTCTTGTGCGCGAAGGTGATCTTGTCAACGAGATGAATTTCATAATCCGTGGCCATCTTGATTCCTACACAACCAATGGTGGTAGGACCGGATTTTTCAACTCATGCCGTATTGGTCCTTGTGATTTCTGCGGCGAGGAGTTGCTAACGTGGGCATTAGATCCTAGGCCAAGTGTAATCCTTCCATCATCAACTCGCACAGTTAAGGCCATATCAGAAGTGGAGGCATTCGCCTTGAGAGCAGAAGACTTGAAGTTCGTAGCATCGCAGTTTCGAAGACTGCACAGCAAGCAACTAAGACACAAGTTCAGGTTCTACTCACATCAATGGAGAACATGGGCAGTATGTTTCATTCAAGCAGCGTGGCGTCGGTATAAGAAAAGAAAAGAAGCTGCTGAACTCAGAGCTAGAGAAAACCTCTCAGAAGCCGAGCCTGAACGGAGTTCAGGTGGCTCAGGCTTAGCTGTGTATGCAGCAAACACTAGAAGGAGTGTCATTAAGCATTCTGCATCAGATCCAAGCATAAGAAACTCACTGCAGAAGCCAACAGAACCAGACTTTACAGTGGATGAAGATTGAGTTATATAAGTTTCAACTAGGTTGCAGCATTTTCTGTAAAAATTAGCTTGTTTGTGTATATTGCATTATTTTATTTTTGATTAAAAAAAAGGACTTTTTATGTTGTCTGTTTAATTATATGTTCATAAACATTGTAAGATGATAGTTAAAGGGATAACTGTTAGACAGTTGAGTATATTTTTGCTTTTGCAAAAAAATAAATGCAGACTAAGTTAATAATAATAAAATCTAATTTCAGTATTCCATATATTATGATTGTTGTAAAATTATAAAATGTCAAAAATTCTGGATAAAAAATATTGATATATGGAGAAGATAAGGAAATGCAAGTGGCCATTGGCATTTTCCTTTATTGTACATGTTCATGGACCCAGTTACCTAATAATAATAATAATAATAATAATAATAATAATAATAATAATAATAATACCCCCCTTATCCCCAAGAATTACAAAGCTATAAAGAATTAAAGAATTTTTGTATTATTATATGTTATTAAAAAATATATATTTTTTTTAATAAAAGAAAGAAAAAGAGCTGGCCCGAGAATGATAGGTTCTTTATCTATCTGCTCCATATGCCTGATTAATGGTGGGCTTCTCTTTTCTTTTTTCCTCATTAATGGGGCTTTTCATTATTTTACATGATCAATATTTATATATCTATTGTTTCCTAAAATATGTATGCATATAGTCCATTTTCATATGGATGATTTCCAACTTTTCCTTGTGTTTTGATAGTTATGATAATAATCAGAATTATCATAGACCTCGTCTACTAAATTATGATAATTACAACATGCTGAAATTTTTAATTTAAAATTATAGCCCCTTTAGAAGAAGATTGATATTTATTATAAAATGGTCAAACTTACTTTAAAATGTATATTTTTATTCAATAGTATATTATTAATTTAGTGCATAAAAAACCAAGTTTAGAGGGTTAATTGCACCAAAAGTTATTGGATTTATCCCCTAATTACAAAAAAAAAGTGATAAAATAATTTTTTTATAAAAAAAAATACATGAATTTATGTAACTCTTGCATTTCCTCCGAAAAATACTTTAAAATATACCAAAAATGCAAATTGGTATGTCACCTAAATTTCAGATCTTCTAAAAAGCGACATATAGCAGTGCACACTAGTGAAAACTCATATCATGCAAATTGCAATTCACGTAGTTAGGGGTGAGCAAATTTCGGTTTAAATTAAAAAATCAAACCGATTAATTTTTTAATTTGATTCTATTTTTCGGTTCGATTTTCGGTTTTAAATGTTAAAAGCTTTGATTTTTCAGTTAGGTTCGGTTTTTGAAGGAAAATCGTAGAAAAATCGAACTGAACCAAAATTTATATAATTATATAATTTTTATTTTTTTATTGAATAACATATAAATTATTTTATTTTGAGTTGTAAATTATATGTTTACATTTATTAATTATTAATATCTATTTTTTGTGATAATTTAAAATTTTGACTATTATATTGAAAATCGATTAAATAAAAAAAATTATTTAATAATTTTGTTGTATTATTTATTATATATTTTGAAATGATATCTTTAATTTGAACTTTTATTTTATACAATTTAGATGTTTTTTACTTTAGTATATTATGATTTATAATTTTTAGACATAATTTTTTTATTTTTTAAAAAAATAATTTTAATTTTTTATTTTTTGATTAACCAAATCAAATCGATCGAAAATTTTGATTCGATTTAAATTCGATTATCATATAAGTTTGGTTTGGTTTGGTTGATAAATTTTCATATCCTCAAATTATCCTCTCCATTTCTTCTAATAAACGCCTAGTTGGCTATCAAAATCTTTTTTGCCAGGTACCTCTGGTATCTCTCTTAGGTGATCGAAGTTGGTAATGGTCATTAATAATAATAATAATAATAATAATAATAATAATAATAATAATAATAATAATAATAATATTATTATTATTATTATTATTATTATTATTATTATTAAAAAGGCCAACACGCATCTATGCAACAAATGTGATTATTGCTTGGGGATTTCGAAGGTCCAATAGAGCCCATTTTCTGTACCAGGCTGGGTAAGAAATCACTTAGCTTGAAGATGGTCCAAATTTTAACTAGGGCCACAAAAAAATTCTTCTGATTTCTATATATTATTTTCCAAGTTAAATTCAACATCCAATTAGGGATATAATTGTACACCATCTGTGGACTTTTAGATGAAAACTAAAATAATATTAAATTTTAATTTGGCAGTGCATATGTGTATTTTAATAGTCTCCAACCCAATTTTTATGGTTTGAAATTAAAAAAAAAAATTAATTCCTTATGAACATTGAGTAATTTATGGTCAATGGATTTTAGCAGAAACTTATTTACAAAGTCAAAAAATGTGATAATTCTATTAAACTCCGACATATCCAAAGTGAATGTAGGAAATTCAAGAACAAGAAATTCTTTTAGCCGAAAACGGTGATAAGTATTTAAATGAAATAAAAATAATGAAACTAAAGTTTATAACTTTAAGACCTTTAATGTACATATGAACTTGTAAAAGAGACAACGATAATAAATCAAGACAAAATTATGTTGCTAAAAAAGAAGGAAGTGGGCTTCATAATTCTTGACAAACTTTTGCAGCCCATAATTTTTGACTCTAAAAGAAAAAAAAATGATGCATAATCAACAAAATTTTAATTTATTAGGATTAATTATTAAGATATTGTTAGTCTTTGGGAGTGAGTTTTCGTTGTCTTTTGGTTTACATCTCAACTTTGAAGTCAGCAATTTCCTTTCCAAGCAAATGGGAATAAAATAAATAAAGGAATTAGGAATTTCAAGAAGTTGGATTCTTGGTGTTCACAACCAAGAAATGGATTCTTGTTTTTTCTTATCTCTTAATTATTAGCTTTAATAGAAGATAAGAATATTTTCTTTATTAAAAATGGATACTTGATTGTTGCTCATCAACTGAGAATGGAAGAGATTGGTTAGGCTTTATTATTATTATTATTATTATTATTATTATTATTATTGTTGTTGTTGTTGTTGTTGTTGTTGAATTTGACATTCATAATTTTATTCTATAAGAAATGAACAAAATATTACTAAACTAAAATTTATAATTGATGAACATTCCTTGCACCTTGCTTGTGTAGTAATCATGTATTAAGGTATAATGGTCATTAGCGTTTGAAATGGAAAGTTTGCAAATTCAACAATGATATTGATTTTTCTTTATGCTCAAGAGAAATTAAAAGAAAAAAAAAATGAATACATTTCAAACATGAAATTAATTGTACTTTTATCTTTCTGACCTATAATTTACTTGCCTCAATATGTCTACGTTATTCAATTTACTCCTTGGAGCTGTACTTAATTACAACTTATTGTCTTGGTAAAAAGTTTAGTAATGTTTAAAGGTGAGAAAAAAATCGAAAATATGATTAACCGTAAAATCGGCTCGAAATCAAATTGATTTTTACAGTTAATCGATCTGATAGTCTCAGTTACTATTTTTAATTTTTATATTTTATATTTTTAATTATTATTTAAGTTTTTAATTATTGATTAACCGTAGATTAATTAATGATTAATCGGTATATATATATTTAAATTATATTTTTATTTTTATATCTTAATTTTTTATATTTTTCTATAAAATTTATATAATATTTTAAAATAAATTTATATTATGTCATTCTCTTATTATATAATAATATTTATATATAGTATTCGATTAACTTATATATATATCTTAATTTTTTTTTCTATTTTTCTCTAAAATTTACATAAATTAATCCTTTAAAATATATTTAAATTATATTTTTATTTTTATACCTTAATTTTTTATATTTTTTTATAAAATTTATACAATACTTTAAACTAAATTTATATTATATCATTCTATTATTATATAGTAATATTTATATGTAGTATCCGATTAACATATATATATATATATATATATTCATATTTTACTTAATAGTATTTAATTATATTTTCTTATATTTTAGAGTTTATACTATAATATTTAATATTATCTAAAATTATATTTGACTTAGAATCAAGCATATTAATTTTCAAAAAATATCAAATTTATTTTATAATATTAGCTATTAATTTATAAAACATGAATTTTGACTAGTAAATTATATTTATTTTATAATTTTTATTTTAAATTACTTTGCACATTTGAAATTGAATTGAACTTTATCGAATTTTTTTATAATTTTATGTTATAAATTTTAATGGTTAACCAAATAAAAAAATCGAAATCGATGGACTGATTAATAATTAGTGATTTCAATAAACCAATATTAATGGACTAGTTAATTTTTTTCTCATGCACCGGTTAACTGGTTCATACTCACCCCTAATTATGTTAAACATGGTAAAAATCGAATATATTTGATTAAAAAATTATTAAATTTTCATTTGTTTGAACTATATTTCAATTCTTTTTTTTATCAATTAATAACTGCATATTTAGTTTTAATTCCTCAAAATACAGTAAGGACATTTTTTTCATTTATGGACATTTCTTATCTAGATGTTTAGATTGCATTAATGAATAGCGTTCAAAAAGTTTAAATTTTGATGAAATTTCTTATAAAGATTTTTTATTGAAAAATATTCTAATATAATTGAAAAAAAAAACTATATTTGAAGAATTCCATTGAAGAAAAAAATAAAAAATAAAAAAGGGAATGGATAATGGAGATAAATGGCAAGAAATATTTTGAGGAGTTCTTAGGATCTTTTGAAATCCTCCAATGAGTAAGAGTTTTCAAGCCTTCGACATTTTCAATGGAAAGGAAATAAGAGCAGAGGGGACAATTTTTCAGAAAGAGGGAATCTTCTTCTTCTTTCCATATTGTGGAAGTAGACAATGAAAGCAATGAATGGTAAGGCAGTTTGGATATGGATGTTGATGCGATACTTTAGACATATTGTATGCAAACCATTAGATATAAAGAATATATTTTTTAATTTTTATTTATAACAATTTTCTTTTTCGAAATTATAAGTACGTTTTATACATTTAAGATAATAATTTTTAAAATTATTATTTTTTTCGAAGTAGACCAAGAAATACACTTAAAATTAGAGAACGATAAAATCATTTGAATATTGACAAGATATTGTAAAAGGTATTATACATTAATGAATTTAAACTGTTAAATTAAAATTTAATAATTCATATTTAATATATTATATACATTTAACGTTATAATTACGGTATAACAATTTTTTAGGAAGATGGAATGTTTCTTCTTTCAATATAATTGGAGACAAAGAAAAGCAATTAAGTAAAAAAAGAATGGATTAGGGCATTTTAGATTAAGTAGATGGTGAGCCAATAGACAAATGGAGAATGTGAAACATAAATTAATCTCTAAAAGAGGGACAATTTTAAACAAAAATTGGGATTGGGATGGGACAAATTCCTTCTAAAGGGTACATTTTTATTTATATGGGACCCTTAATCTCACCATTAACCATCCATTCTTTTCTCTGTGGCCTTAGTCATTAGTGATTGGACCCCACTTTGACCTTTGCCATGTGTTGGTTTCTTTCATTTTCTTTTCTTAAAACAAGAAAATTATGCTTTTTTTCATGAAAATTTCTTATTTAGATACTATAAATCAATTCAATAATATGTTAATATATAAAATTAGTGACTACATTATATATTCAGTAACACAGTTTGAATAAACATGCTTATGCTTTTCTGATTAGTTTTTATTTAATTGGTGAGATATCTCCAATTCTTATAAAAACAAAATAAAATAAAATAAAAAGTTTAATTATTTTATAGTTACGAATTTTTTGTTTTATAGCCATATCGTTATTAAAGTCATAATTTTATGAATACAAATGTGATTTATCCGAATTTTTATTCAAACTTAAGCTTTTAATTTTCTTAAAGAGAAAAAAAATGAAAAATAATAAATTATTAAAAGAATGTACTAATGATGTTACCTTATCTTTTCATTAGTTTAGTGTTCCTCAGATAATTATAGTTTAGGAGCAGAAAAGACAAGTAAAAGCCATTATCATTGGAACTAATCCTCTAATTAATGCACCGCAATTATGTTATTGACCATTGACAATTTAATTGCCCAACAAAGAGGGAAGGTATTTAATTCAAAAAAAAAAGAGAGAAAGAGAGAAAGGGATTTGATGACCTAATCACCATCTTAACAAGGGAAAAAGTTTCATTAACCTTAATAATCCAAGATTAGAAGAAGACTTTCTTATTATCAAGAATAAAAAGAAGAAGACTTTCTTGTTTTCCTTGGTGAAAATTAGCTTGATTTCTAGTTTGTCGTTTGATCTTAAAAAAGTGGAATTATGATTATGTTTTTAATTAGTTGAATCTCTTTTAACTCCTTTGAGAAAGGGGAACTTCTTGTTCCACGTGATTTCTTTTAATCAATATTTTTTCATATATATATATATATATATATATATATATATATATATATATATATATATATATATATATATATATATATATATATATATATATATATATATATAGTTATAATTATATATTTATAAAGAAAGAAAAATATAGTTTTTGCATAATAATTCATTAATGGTCCCATTAGTGTGTGTGTATATATATATAACATTAGAATTATGCAAATCATCCACCAACAAGAAAACGACACACAATCCCAATACCTATTCGTGCTCTATTTCATTGTCAAAGTGATCAAACAATCCACCTTATTAAAGTGCCTAAAAACCATGTATATGGGATGCTGACTTAACTATACATGCACCTTTTTATACTAATTAAATTGATTAAATTATATAAAAATTTAATTCTTACAAAATTACTTGAATTAACGATTAGACTTTTTTTTTCTTAATTAAGCATAAACATTTGGATTATATATAAAATAAGAATTATTTACAAATTTACAGCTAAACTTTCATTCATTTTTCTATTTAATTCCTAAATTAAAAAGTCTCTCATTTTAACACTAAACTTTGAGTTATATTTTAAATAAGAAATTCTATTAAAAATATTTATTACAAATAAAATAGAATATTCCGAGAGATTTATAGAATATTATGAAATATTTGATTAGTTTTGGATTCCAAGTTTCCAATCAACATCTATAATTAAGTTTGCAATAGCGTATATAGATAGAATAACGCTTCAATGCTTTTGGATTAGTGAGGTCTGTGGTTTAATTACATTTATGATCACCATTAATTTTATCATTATTACTCCTTCCATAATATACGTAGTTAGAGAATAATGCATAATAATTATTTCATAGCTAAAAAATTTTATTATTTTTATATTAATTGTGTAATTTAATTAATGAAAATTAAAAATTATTTTTATAAAAATAATTTAAATAAAAATATATGTGGTAAAAATTAGTTAATATATTTTAATTAAATCAAAATCGCACGTATAATGAAATAAAAAAATTTTCTTTAAACATGTTAGTAGATATTATAGTCAAAAAGTAATCAAGTTGGCTTTCTCATCATGCAAAATGGGATAATTACAGTTAATGATTTATTTAGTACAATTATATTTCAGATTGATGTGGTCGTTACTCCAACAATTAGACATGATTTGATTGTGCAGCTACCAGTTAGGGCTACAGGAAAAGGGGAAAAAATTATTTTTATTTATTTTTTACAGCTATTCAATATTTAAAATTTATGGATTCGATTAATTCTAATTTTTTACTTGATAAACCTATATTAAAAGAACAAAACACTTCGTTTTAAATATTTAAAACTACAATATATCCAAATTTAAATTTAAAATTTTCGATTAAAAGATAACGGATTACGTTATTTTATCTCATATCTTACGAGATTATCTGATCTTCTTTTCGCTACTCATGCAACATAATTTTGATTTTTAATTTGAAAGTAAATTACTCCAAAAAGCTTTTCTTTCAATTGTAGCTAACATTCCCCAAAGTTTGAATTCTCATATGCCATGGCATGTGATAAGTTTACCAATGTCCAATATTGGTAAAAATATTCCTAATGAAAATGACTCAATTAATTAGTTATTATTATTTACTCATTCATGTTTTTACAAGGGACATCAGTAGTCTAAAAGGTAAAAATTGAGATTAATTTCTTCCACGATCATTGAACTTATGACTTATTATCCAAAAGTAACTGATTTTTTATGTAACTTAAAAATCACTGAACTTGTCATATTTTTACATAAAAATTATGTTCACCAGTTTTCGATGAAGATCCTTGCCGGATTGATGATATGACATACCACATGCATTTTTAATAAACAGCAATGTTTAAATTCTATATTATAATTATTCACATAGTAATTATTTTTTTACATGGATTGTAGAAATCTTAATGCCGTTTTTAGAAAAAAGGTATTGTGAATTTAGAATATTGGAAATCAAAGTTTTTTTTTTTCGATAATACATTTTTGGAGCGAAGGGTGAAATTGGAACCTTGAAACTATACTTTCAAATTCGTCTAAACTGCATGTGGTTTCCATAAATTAAAGTTTTGTAATTATTTTTTTCGAATGCTATCATAATTTGTTAGTAAATTTGTAATGATTCAAAAATAAAAATATATTTCAAAATCATGCTAAAAATTAGGACATATAAAGATATAATTTGTCCTAAAGTTTATTATTATTATTCTTACATGCTAAGAGCAAGGATAAGAACTTTACAATAATTTTTATCTCATTTATGGAGAGAGTTTGAATGGTCTAAAAAGTGGTCAATGCATCCATTTTGCATTCGTTAGCCTAAAGAACTTTGGCTTTCTTTTCTTTTCCCTTTTATTAATTTCTATACTTTTCATGATTATTTTTCCTATTGCAACTTCTTAATTAATTAATCTGTAGCCCAAATCAACATTTTTTTATTAAGATTTCAAATGTAATCATAAGTAGGCAAAATAATTGATTATCAAAACAAGCAATCATTGGTTGTCTCATGATTATATCATGCATGTACCTCTTTGGATCAAATTTCTTTATACAAACCTTTGTTGAGAGGGAAATTGTCAACTTGTTTAACCTAGGTTCAATATTCAAAATTGTTTTTTGTTCAAATTATATTTTTCTATTTTTCTCTGTATCATTTTATTTATTTATTTTTTCTACTAGACAACTAGTCAAACAATGCAGTACACAAAATGTTTTATGATGGGTCGATCTTTGACAACATGTTGGCTTGTGGGACGTGAAGAAAAGAAAATTATACAATTTACATAATGTTGGTCCGAGTATGGAGTTGGTTGGCACAAGGCATGTGAATTGTGTACAAGAACAAGGTGACTTCATTTTCATTCACATGGAGGAGATGAAGTTATATATATATATATGTGTGCGCGCACGCGTGTATAAAATTGATAATGATGGGACATAAAAAATGCGTGATGCCAATTATTATTGCTACATTTATAACTATGTTGACCGAGATTTTTGAACAATTAAGTACATATGCTGGTAAAGATAGAGAGATGACCATGTCTTGTAGCTTCAATTAATGCATGATTGTGGATTAATTAAAATTAATTAAATGATGATGTGTATAACTAAAGATGCATATGATACAGCTACAAGTCTTGCAAATTTTAGGGTTATAGCATATCATATTTAATTTCCCCTAAGCTTCTAAACTTCTAGTCCAAAATGATCATGAACTCTTTTTTTATGTTGATTAGGCAAGATGCATTAGAGAAATTCCTGTATATGTTTTAAAAAAAAACTACAATAAATTTCATAAATTCACAATAAAAGTTTATTATTTTTTTAATGTGTTAATATATGATTAGCTTGATTCATAAATAAAGACATTAATTTGAATTGTACAAGAAATTTTTTATTTCCTTTCAAACTCTTAGGAAGAAGATTAGGGCGAAAGAAATTAATTTTATATTCTCTTTTTCAATACCATTATTAATATTGATTTTCCACTAAATTTCAAATATCTCACTTCATTAAGAATAAAGTTAAAATTGAAAAAAAAAACTAATTAATTATTCTTCAAATTTATAAAGTGATACTCCCTCTGTTTTTTTTATTTGTCACTTTTAAGTAAAATATAAATTCTATTTATCTGTCACTTTTAGACTTTTAATGTAATTTAATTTACTTTTTTAATTTATTTTTTTAATAAAATCAAAACCAATCAGATTTGATAATTTAGTTTTAATCACATAATTTAATACTAAATTTAAATATATTTATTATTTTTTAATTCTAGTGAAAATAACAAAAGTGACTGATAAAAAAAACGGAATGAGTAATTTAGATGGAATAATTTTATTTTCAAAACCGCCTCTTATTATGGAGTGGAGGAATTAATTTTATATGTAATAATAATAATAATAATAATAATAATAATAATAATAAATTTCTTTTATTGATTATGATGGTTGAACCATTGCACCGACGTTGAGATTGAAAGAAAAGGACGAGCCGTGGGAAAAATAATGTGACATTAATTCCTTTTAATTAATGGACAAATTAGAGGTCGGTGACCACTTTTATTCAAGAATAAAAAAGAAACAATGTTTTTCAAAAGTTTAAAGCCACTAGATCGTCAATGCCTTGATTAATAGGTTCATTCCTTTGAGTTTTTCTTTCTTTTTTTTTTTAATAAAAAAATCCTACTTCCACATTTATTTTATTTTATTATTAATGAGATATATAAAGTTATTTATAAACTAACAGATAAAAAATAATAATTAAGTTATAAATTTTTTTCATACAAATTTAAGGTTAGGATATCGCAGAAAGTTATTCATATATACATATATTCATGATTATAAATTTATATTGGAAAATTAAACCATTGCGTTTTTTTTTTAGAAAAATTAAATAATTGCTATTAGTCTATTACAAATTATTTTTTTCTTTATATGCATGCAAAGGAATTGAATCCATTACGTTTTTCTAAAATAAACTTTTTAGCAAATAAGAATAAACACTTGTCGGTCACTTGTCAGAAATAGACTTCTACGTCTCTATCAAAAACCAATCCCATATCAATTTGAATTCTACTTTCCTTTTTTGAGAGAGATCATTTTTGTCTGTAGATTTTTCAATCTACGATAATATCTAATGTTTAGTTGAATATATATATATATATATATATATATATCCTTTCTAAAATTCATAGGTGAATGTTTTGTCTAGTGGGAAAAATTCTAACTCTATTTTCAAGAATTAGGGTGACGTGGAATCAAGTAGAACCGTTATAAAAAATATTATATTCTTATTAGAAATCGATACGAAATATTTAATATATTTTACTCACGTCTATAATATAAATAAATGTATAAAAATTTAGGATGCAATCGGAAAGATTTTTATTTTTTATTTTTAATTTTTTTCTTAAAAATAAAATTAATTTGACATATTTTTTTCCACTTTAATTTTTGCAAAAAAATTTAAAAATTAATTTTCACACAAAAAAATAAATTAAAAATGTTCAAAATGTGATTTTTAAAATTTTATTTTTATCAACAATTTAATTATTTTATCTTCATTATTGCCACTGCCACCACCATTACTATTATGTCCGTTACCACTACCACATTGCCAATGCTGTTGTAGACATCATTCCTATCGTTGTTGTTGTCATCTCTGAAATCATTGTTATAATATACATGAATAATTTAAAAAATATGATAAAATTTTTAAATATATAGTTTTTTTTTAAATGCATAATAAAATTTTTTAAAAAATTTAAATTTTAAAAAACAAAAAACTAAAATTTACAAATTTACCGAAGTACCCTTAAAGTGTGTGATTTGTGAGGTTGGACATTTACGAATAGCCCAACATTTATCGTAAAACTAGCGACCCTGATATTATATTGAAAAAAAATAAACTTAAATTTAATTTAATTCAATATTTTATTTGGTAAAATCACGAAATTTATCGAAATATATCACTTTTAATTGTTATAAAATTATGTTATATAATTCGAGCAATCCTCCTTTTATGAACTATTCTTACAATGATTTAAACTTGGCTCATTTTTTTGGACATATTATTATTATTATTATTATTATTATTATTATTATGATTTATTTGAAATAATTTTGCTTCTTAAATGGATTTATACCCAATTTAACTTTAATAATAATAATAATAATAATAATTATAATACTTGTTATTATTATTATTATTGAAAGTTTAAATTTGTGGACATCCGTTATATCATGAAATTCGCAACTTTGATGATCTAAAATTATTTATGGGAACTTCATTTTCAAATTTGAATTTTCAAATTGAGCCTTTTTTTTCAGAATATATCTTCTAACAAGGTACAAAAAAAAAAATGTTAAGTTATTAGATTGGTTAGACACAATAAAATCCAAAAGTGTAAAAATAAGATATCATAGAGTACTTCTTTTACAGTTGTCATTCCTATAATAGAAAAAAAAAAAGAGTTATGGTGTGCTAAAACTAATTAATTTTCATATAAAACATATAATTATATATAAAAAATCGAATTAATTTTCATATGTATAAATTAATCATTAGATCTTAAATGGAAGGATGAAAAAGCTCCCTACAAAAGTAAATGAATTTTAATATTTTGTTGACCTAAATTAGATGAAATGGAATTGTCAATCATTTTATATATATCTATATATATAACAAACTAACGTGATTTATTTGTTGAGAATGTTGATTAAACTCGACTGGGTGGACCCACATGCCGACACTCACATGAAACTAAAAATAAATATATTTGAATTTAATACCAAGCATATAAAAATCCATTGGCATAAAAACTTATTTTATTTGTATAAGTAATAAATAACGAAAAAAAATATAAAGAATGATATATTATAATTATTTTTTTACAATATATCTTTTGGATGCAGTGGCGGAGGCAAGACCCAAGATTAGGAGGAGCAAAAATTTTAGTTTCAAAATTTATATGATTATTATTGAACTAAAATTTGAGAGAAAAAATTTAAAATAAATTAAGAAGATCGCTATTATATATATATATGTGTGTGTGTGTGTGTGTGTGTGTGGCTCCGCTGCTGTTTGGATGGAAATAGTGAATTTCAAATTCTGAATAACTGAAAACCTAATAAGACTTTTAAGTATTTAAACTTCAGGGAATTTTCTTGATATACGACAATTATTAGTAGTAACTGGAGACAGTAATTTGCAAAAATATAAAATTACTTCAAGCTCTAATTTCATGTAAAGAAATTCAAAATCAATTAATTCTAAGTGTAAGAATCAGATAGCCTAATAAATTATGAAGATGGTTGTTTTAATTCTTTCGGGCATTTAAAAAGGTTTGTTATCTTAGAATAAATAAATAAAGGATTTTTTCAAAATCTGAATTTATACTGTTATTTCTGTTCAATTTGAAAAGATACTTTTTCTATTATGCTTTATTACACTTTAAATATCCTCTTCGAAAATTGAGAATTAGATTTACATTTATACCTTCATTTATTATATAATTTATTAAATATTTTTTTATTTTTAACTAAAATTAAAAAAAAAATTTAAAAATATAAAATGATATTTTTGTTAATAATTACAATTCTTTTATGAAATTGAGGTATTTTAATTTTTTATTTATATAAAAAATAAAAAAATTACTTTTTAAAATGGGACAGAGAAAGTAGAACATAAAAAAAAAAGTTTATTAGCTTACCTATTTTCTATTTTTTTTTCATGCCAATAAATTATTACCTCTTCTATAAATACTGTTAATAACTTTACTATCTTACTATCCCGCCATCAATTAACTACATCAAAAGAAAAACGCATCACGTGATAATTTGGATAATCTGAAACCTAGGGTTAATTTTTTTTTTTTAAATACAATTAGAGCCATCACTTTGAATCTTAAAATATATACGCATCAAGTTACCAAGGGTAAGTAGATTTATCGAGTGTTGAATTTTTAATAATAATTAAATTTATAAATTTCATGCTTTAAATTTTTAAATATATTTAATTTTCAGAGTAAAAAGGTAGTACTCCTAAGATATTTAAAAATTATACTATATGTTATAAGATATACATTGCATCGACTCGTTATATCATTCAAGTACTTTTATGGTGGTTTTCATAATTAATTGTCTTTATAATTATTTCAATTTTCAACAATATTCTCACTCTGAAAAGAGGAAAAGAATTAGTTTTCTGTGGGAAAAGTCTACTTATGATTCTTGAATATTCTTCTAATAACTTTGAATCCTAGTCAAGTTAAAAACGAAAAAAGCAAAAAATAAAATAAAATAAATAAATTTGAATTTTTCGTCAGTGGTTTCGTTACTTTCTTCCACTGAAATCAGCCTCTGATTTGGTATATACATCAATTAATATTAATATATTATATTTCTTTTAGTTCGATTGACAAATAAATACCTTATAGCACCATATTAAGTTATTAAGTCGTTCTTTCTATTATTATTATTATTATTATTATTATTATTATTATTATTATTATTATTATTATTATTTTGCATTCACATAATTTCTTAAATCAAAATAATTTGACTTAATTGAATTAAAAATTGATTTGTTTTCTAAACTAAATTTCTTAAAGTAAATGTTTTCAAAATAAGTAAGAATAAATTAATTACAGCCAAATAGATACTGATTTTTTAAAAAATAAATTGAATAAGTTTTTATGATCATTTCTCATTGATGATAATGAGTTTTCGAACTTCATATTTAACGGTAATATTTTTCTAAAACTATAGAATAGATTTTTTCGGTTAAACGTTGAATACAATAGAGTTGAAAACACTTTTATTTTGAGCATTAAGTTGGTAGCAAGTTTTCTCTCATTTAAGCATTCAAGATTATATTTTCTTCAAAGTGATTATAATTTCAATTGTAATCATATATTGAGAATATAACGAAAAAAAATGTTTAAGTCTTTTACTTTAGAAAAATACCGTAAATTGAGGTTCTTTTACTTTGAAAAAAAGAGTTAAGTGTTTAAAAGTCAAAAAGATTATAGTAGCTATTTTTTAGGGTCAATTTCACCCATGGTCACTGAATTTAGGCCATATTACCTAAAAGTAACTGACTTATTTTTTCTAACATAAATGTCACTGAACTTAGTACCTTTTTTCATAAAAGTCATGTTCACCGGTTTCCGGCGACGATCTTGGCCGGAATGATGACGTGGCACGCCACGTCATCCGCCACGTCAGCAACCCTTGCCGAAAATGATGACGTGGCACGCCACGTCACGTGAAGATGCCACGTCAGCCACCATGTCACCTGTTGAAATAAACAAATGAGAAAATGACACATGTCAACCCATTTGCCTTAATCAAATCCAAATTGGGTCATCCATCCAAATTGGGTCTTGCTAAGGTAATGGGCCTCCAACCTTATAAACCCATGCCACTCCCTTTCTCTTTCCAATGTGGGATATGAGAAGTTTGAGAACATGATATTTTCATGGTTTTTCTAGCTTTTTTAACCATTGAATCCATCACATTTTCATAATTTTTTTTGCTTTAACCATTTCTAATTCTTTCATGGGATGTGTATGTGATGGTTAAAGCCAAAAAAATTATAAAAATGTGATGGATTCAATGGTTAAGAAAGCAAGAAAAACCATGAAAAAATAAAGTTTGAGAAGATTATTCTTTTTTCATGGTTTTTCTTACTTTTTTAACCATTGAATCCATCACATTTTCATGGTTTTTTTTGGCTTTAACCATCACATACACATCCCATGAAAGAATTAGAAATGGTTAAAGCAAAAAAAACCATGAAAATGTGATGGATTCAATGGTTAAAAAAGCTAGAAAAACCATGAAAATGTCATGTTCTCAAGCTTCCCATATCCCACATTGAAAAAATAAAGGGAGTGGTATGGGTTTATAAGGTTGGAGGCCCATTACCTTAGCAAGACCCAATTTGGATGGATGACCCAATTTGGATTTGGTTAAGGCAAATGGGTTGACATGTGTCATTTTCTCATTTGTTTATTTCAACAGGTGACATGGCGGCTGACGTGGCGTGCCACGTCATCATTTCGGCAAGGGTTGCTGACGTGGCGGATGACGTGGCATGCCACGTCATCATTCCGGCAAAGGACTGCTGACGTGGCATGCCACGTCAGCATTCCGGCCAAGATCGTCGCCGGAAACCGGTGAACATGACTTTTATGAAAAAAGGTACTAAGTTCAGTGACATTTATGTTAGAAAAAATAAGTCAGTTACTTTTGGATAATATGGCCTAAGTTCAGTGACAATGGGTGAAATTGACCCCTATTTTTTAACAAGCATGAAAAAGAGTTATAAAAAAAAGAAACTCTTAAAATGAGTCGTGTTATATACATAATGTTAACAAAATGCCGAACCATTGCAAATCGTTGTATTTTTTTGTTATCTCTTTATTCTCTTTTAATTTCATATTTTAGAACAACTGTTTTATATTATTAATTGTTCTGTCGAACTAATTAATTGCTGCTCTATATTTTTTACTTCTGCTCTATCATTTGATTACTTGATATATTTAAATAAATCGATTTTACTAAAATTGTTGAAGTAATAACTCAAAGTTATTTTGTTCCTTATTAGTAAAAATCATTAAAATAAGATTTCATCTAAAATATTAAATAAAATATTTTAAATGATTTAAATATGTTTTCAAGCTCTACTTTGTGTTTACGTCTATTTTACTCTTATTTTAGTTTTGCATTAATAATAAAAAAAAAATCTCTTATACTCAATTCGACTCCTTTTCTTGAGTATATTTAGAATTTGACAATTTCAATATCTTTAAGTAACTTTATATTTCAGCTTAGCACATATGCAGGCTCTTCTTGATATATAGTCCACAAATTTATTACAGAATATTCAGACTGTTTATTGGGAATTTTTCAAGTTTCAATGTTTGATGAACTATAAATTTTTGGAATAACTAAAATAAATTAAATTTTTTGTTTAATTTACCATTATAACTCTATAATTTAAAAATGTAACAATTGGACTCCTGACTTTTGAGCAGCATTTTAATTAGGTATTTTCATCCATAATTGAGTAAAAATTAGAAAAAACATATTTATTCAAGAAATATTTTTTAATTTTTATTTAATATTTTATATTATTCAAAATTAATAATAATTTTTTGTTATGTTTAATAACTAAATTGGGTCAATTGGTTTAAATTTTACTGATTTAAAAATCGTAATTATTAGTTATTAAAAAATATTAAATTGAAAAATAATAGTATTAAAAATATAAATTATTTTAAAATATATTAAATATTTTTTTGCAAATTCACTTATAGTCTATTATATTAATTTGGATATCATATTACATTCACCTTCAATGCATCTTAAAAATATTTGGCAATTTTGTATTGTTCAAATAAGATTGTTATATATATATATATATATATATATATATATATATATATATATATATATAATTTGTCCAAAAAATATTTAAAATAAAGTTACTTTCAAAGATGATAATATATGATATATATTATTTCAAATACCACCTTCTATATGAATATATATATGGTATATACTATATTCGGGAACCCTTAAATAAGGATGAGTAAAATCAAACTAAACTGTTAGCGATTTTGTTATTTTGATTCATAGTTTGGTATTTCAGTTTGTTGGATTTCAATGTTAAATTAAACCGATCAATTCAAACATATTCTTACCTAATGTTTGGATCATTGTTAGAATAGTATGGTATGGTATTTGTCAAATGATTATTTGAAAAAATGGTTATTCCATGATTTATGTCTGTCTAAATTTTTATCACATTTATTCAATTTTAGTAACTCATCTTACATATTCTAATGTAATCGTAAGAACTAGTTTGAGCCACATGCAGCCACTCAAATTTTTTTTTTTAATTACATGGGATATTTATATGAAATGCCCCATACTTTTAAAATTTTTTCCCCCACTCAAATTTTTCAATTACATGAAACGTGATAATAGTTATGTGAAATGGAGCTCACACTTTTAAAAATTTTGCATTCACTGAACGTGAGTCTAGCTCCACCATTAAACCTAAAATCTTATTTTTTTTCCTATCAAAATTTTATTAAATTATATCATACCATATTTTCTTTCCAAACATGTTAACAATAATTATACTAACATACCATACTATATCTCACCATGACCAATCTCACCCAATCAAGGTTTTAGAGTTGTACAGAAGAGTTCCACACTACTGAATCCTTTTAAGTAATCTTCTTTTATCAATGAACCCATAAGAAGTTTCAAAACAAAAAGAAAGAAAAAAATATGGGATTTGAATGTCAAAATTTGGGAATTACTCATAGTTCAAAAAAGTTGAGAGTCTGATTATTTTTTCAATTGATCAGAATTTAAGTTCCACTTCTTCCACTCCAATGAATGTAATAATAAAAAAAAGGATGTCAAAATATTTAAGAAAAATGATTTAAAATTCAAATTTAGAGAAGGATAATATGCATATATATATCATAAAAATTGGATTTAAGTCTAATTCAACTCAAAAGTTAGCTTGTAAAATGAGAATCGCTTAAACTTTTATAAGGAGTGTTTTATTTTTATAACTGCTTGATGTAGGATACTTAACACATATATATAGTAAAAAATTTTCAAATATTTACTATATATATATATATATATATTAAAATCTCAAAAGAAAAAGGAGTAGAAGAAACTATATAATTTATTTCAAGATCCAAGACAAATTAAGGTAAGCAATAACTTTGGTAAAAGGGAAATCTCAATCATAGTTAAGCAGTGAATTAAGTAGAAAAGATAGAGTTGATCTGTAAAAGGAAATTGATGGAGTTGGCATAGATTGTTCCCATGAGTAGGGACAAGAAGTGATCAATGGATTGGTAAGTAGGTAAGTGGAAAAGGAAAAATGTTCACAATATCATAAATTCAAGTGTAGTGCATGGTGGGTGAAAGAAGAAGTGGATCAGTAATATATATCTGAGTGGGAATTCCACCAATTTAAAGTGGTTTTTTTTTTTTATATTTCTGTCGTTTATTAGTTTTTGGGAATAAAATTTTAAACCTTTCTTCAATGGTACTCCAAGAAATAAGGCAAAGTTGAAAAGCCAGATTTATGCTTCCTACCAATAATAAATAAATAACTAAAAGAAATGTAACAATCAAACTAATTCACAGTTACTCTATCCATTCCATTTTTTTTTTCACTTTCATTTTTCATACAAATTATAATTATAATTATTTATATTAAGGTAAATAAATTTTTTTATTAATTTTTTGCTGTATCAATTCTAAATATAAAATAAGTAATTAAATAAACTTTAAATATTAAGTATTGAACGAGGATTGTATATATTATTAAATTAAAGGGTGCAGAAACGAAAATATTTTGGATTGGAATTTTTATAATTAGAACTATAAAAAAAAGAATTATGAACCACTCATTTTACCATTTGAAAATTTGGTCCATTGATGAGTGGTGAAAACAACAATAAAAATAATCATAATGGGTTAAAACAAAAATCTTGAGAAGGATTTGGCACATTGCGATAATTTCTAAAATTGGCAAAGCCGATTTAGGTACGATCCATATGGATTTTTATGTTTCATCAACTTATGTTTGGCCATCTCCATGAAATTTTATGCTTCATGCATGCAGCTATAAACCATATATAGAATATTTTATTTATTTTAATGTTGTCAAACGGCCAATAAGTATCTATCTCATAATTTTGGGGACAAAGTTCACGTGTCACAATTTTATCCAATCCCATCATCAACAATTTTGATTTTTTCTCTTCCTTCAACAATTAATTGATAATAGCTTATTTTAAATATAATTTATTTTTTTTATAAAATTAAATCTAATTTATATATTTCCATTAACCGAATTAATTCCAAAACAGTATGTAAAGAAAGTAAATGTTAATAACCGAATTATTAATTTCAAGCCATACACGAAAAATTAATTATGTGTTATAGCCTCAAAAACTAAAATCTGACCAAGTCTACCATCACATAAACTTTTATACTATTTTTTTTTAAATTGGTAGAAATAAAATAAAAATAAAATAATGCTAAAAAAATGTGGTAGATAATCAATAAGAGTACTGACTGATGAGTGCACATGTGGATCAGTTGTTAGGACAATAATTTCCTAAACGCATGATTATTATAATATATTATAAGTACAATGTTAATCAATCAGAGAACATACATAAATTATCTAATGCCAGTGTTCTGATATGCTTCTATCACAAAATTGAATGGTCAAAATCCAACGGTTTGAATCTTCTGTGATGATCATACGCACCAAATGGTTAGTTGTCACTGTTAATGAGAGTTATGATCATAGAACCAAGATGATAATTAATTAATTAATTAAGGATCCTTTAGGAGTGAGATATTAAAGAATTATTGAGGTGGAAATTGACTTTAAATCCTATTAAATTAACAAAATAATTCCCAACTTGATCATGAAAAACGAAATGAATTGTTTTATATAGACATCAACCATTCTATATAAAACAAATCAAATTGTCTTAATAGACTTTTATTATTATTATTATTATTATTATTATTATTATTATTATTATTATTATTATTATTATTACTGCTGCTGCTGAAATACCTTAATAAATGAAATTGACTAGTGGTATCGTACCCTACTAATAAAATTTACTTACACGACGACAATATATATTTATTTACGTACTATTTAAATTAATTATATACTATAATTAGTATTATTAATATTAATATTTTGGTAGCTGTGGTTAGTTCTGCACTATCTTTTTTTGAGAAGTGGAGAGCTGCCAAAAATGTATTTAATAGTTTTTTTTTTTTTTTGCCGGTAAATAGCATCTATTTGCAACGTCTAGCATCAGTTTCAAATGTGGGTATAAGATGGACTTATAAAATTGATTCTGATATTTTCTCAGCAAAGGGTAAGAGTAGCTTTGGGGCTGTATTCAGTGATATACATGGGCAGTTTTTTAGGGCAATTTCAGGTCATTGGTCAGGTGTTTTCTCTCCACGTATCACGGAGGTTTTGGCTCTTCGCTCGGTGCTCTCTTGAATTGATAGATGCTCAAGAGCTGTCTTTTGTTTGTAGTAATCCATTAACTTATCTCTCAGACTATGGTTTAGTTATTTCAAATTGTAAGTCTTTTTTTTATGGCTTGCCAGATATTAGTATTTTTTGGATGAGTAGGACCAATAATTGTGAAGCTCACAAGTTAGGTTGAGCTTTATTACTGTTCGACTCATTCAGATGTTGGAAGATTGTTTCCCATTATATTTGGTCTTTCATTCTATAAAGTTCATTTATTTATTAAAAAAAAGTTAATTAATACTTGAACTTCACTGGGGAAACAATGTCCTCATATATATGCCAAAATCAAGCTAATATATAGGCAAGAATTCTCGACATGTATTTTTTTTTAAATCATTACAGACATGAAATTACATAGGGGACAGTTATCATAAAACACATGAAAGCTAATTAAATATAATGGGGAGACATGAGACGGAAAATGGGACACCGTGGAAGAGTTTTGTTTTCTGAAATAAAAATAAAAATGTTTCCTATGGAAACAACAAATATGTCTTGTGAGAGAAGGTGGTTGAGGATACAAACTTTGATGGGTCATGAGACAAAACAGCTCCCTCATGTGAATCTACTGTCTATTATGTCATTACCTTTTTGTTATTATATTATTATTATTATTATTATTATTATTATTATTATTATTATTATTATTATTATTATTATTATTATTATTTTTAATTCAAATTAAACTTTGATTGATAATATGAAAAAAGTAAGTACATCCCTAAATTACAACCTTCAAGTTGAAAATTGTTGAACCATATTTCACACAAAAATGACACATTTCATTTAAAAAGGACAAAAAATATACAACAATCTCCTAATTGAGTGAACAAATTTATTAAATAAAAATTTAATCTACATTCAATTTTAACTAACATAAACCAATCAGAATTAAAAAAAAAATACAAATAAGATTTGCACAAATACAAACACCAAATTTTAGATCAAAAATTTCAAATTTCAATTTATTAAAATAAAAATAAGAAAAATATAAAAAAACAAAGAATCATAAAATAAAAAGTAATGAACAAATATTATAAATTTAGATCTACATTGATTTGAAAATTATTATAGAAATTTTTAAAAAATTAAAAATACAAAAACTAAAATTAAAAGAAGAAAAAGAAAAATGGAGCTGCTGCCGATAAATTTACTTAGAGCAGTTCTAAAAGTCAAATGAAAAAAATAAAAAGCTTTGACGTAGTTAGAAAAATTTAAAAACTTTTGAATTTTTTTATTATATAAATATATATATACTTCTTTTCTTTACTTTATTTTATTTTTATTAATGGAGGGAGAAAAGGGACAATTATTATATCATGCTTTGCATTTGCTGAAATCTGCAACAAGGTTGATATCACTTGACTTTGTGGATAAATTAATCTATAATATATTTTAGGAGGTTACATGGTATTATTTAATGGATTTTACTTTGTTAGACTAATAGACTTGGTGGATATTAATATTGACGGATTCAGCCAATATATAAAGTAAAAATCAATTTTTTATTTGTGAAGTAAAAATCAGTTTTCTCTTATGAGAGTGTATTATGGATCATTACATGGATAAATATGAATTAGGAATGAAGGCAATATAGTGGAACAAAATATTTATTTGAGTAAAACTAATTAATGTGTCAAATACAATTTATTAAAATTAAAAAATATATAAAAATTTACTAATCATAATCAAAATAAATACACCAATAGGGTATAAAAATCAAACCCTAAAACTCAATTACGCTTAGAACCTCACACTAAATTCACATAATGAAGTTTAACGACAACACACCAAAAGCTCCCATATAATTCAAATATCAAGCTCTTATAAACATAAATTTTGTGTCTTCTCCGTATTATGCTAGCATAAAATTCCCTTTATTTTAAAAAAGAATCTGCTCTGTTTTGATTAATGGAAAGAAATATTAATGATAGTTATTTATAAAGTTTATATTTCACCCGTAAAATCTGTACACAACCAAAATTTTCTAATTCAAGAGAAATTCTTTAACTAAAAAATTAAACTTGCCAAGAATTTTTTTTATAGTCTTAATTAAGAAAATTCACATATAAAGAAATTCAAATTGAATTCATAGTCACATGTCTAACAATTATCTGGTTAAGATTTTCTTTAAATGGTCAATTTTTTTTTCTTTTTTCATAGGCTAAGAGTTTTAAAAACAAATAAACTATTATCATGATCGAGTAGTTTTATGGATCGATTTCCATATATTTACTGAATTTAACGTTTTAATCTAGAAAATGATTATTGTTGATTTGACATGTGAGACGTATCGTACATTATCAATATAAGAGCATGTTTGACATTCCTTTTAGAGGGATAAAAAACTGATTATTGGATAAAAAGTTAATTATTAGATAAAAATATACATTTAATAAATGTTAATTTTTAAAAAATTAATTTTGTAAAAAGTAAAAAAACTTTTTATTAGAAAAAGTTAAAAATTGAAACTTTTTATAAAATTTAAATTTTAACTTCTAAGGCAGCTGATTTAAATTTTATTTTAAATAAAAATATTTTTTATTTTATTTTATAATGACAATTATATTTGATATAAAAAAAATGAAGAGAATGATTATTTTTAAATTTTAAGCGTTCTTCTTTCCCTCAAATTTTATTTTTCTTTATTTTTCTATGTTTAATATTTTATATTTTTAGTATTTCTTTCAAATTAGAAAATTTTAAATTATAAATAATTAAAAGATAATTATAATCATTTATAACTACTGTCGTATGATTTGATTAATAGAAAAAATATTCATTGTTGAGTCAAGATAAATAAAAAAATTAAAAAATAATAATTTAAATATTTATTATAAAAAGATATTTTTATTCATATAATTTACCAAACAGTTGATAAATTACTTTTAAATTTATAAATTATTTTGAATTTTATTTATCAAAGAATTATCTACTATTTGAAATACAATTTTTTAAAATATAACTTTTATCAATTGAAAAAACTGTTTTCATAAATTTTGCTAAACCGAAAAAATGGTTGGATAAAAAAGCAATTATCTTATTTTTATCTAATAGTTCATATTTAGTAAATAATATGATATTCATTTTAGCGAAAAGAAAATAAAAAAAAATTATAACATATGTTGATTAAGATATGGTCATCTAGAAGATGTTAGAAATTAATAATATATTGGTGTCCTCATCCATAATTCGATTTCTAATTCATTGGTGCAATGAACATTTGATCAAATGACGCATTGAATATTTGATCAAATGACGGAAGAAATATTTGCATATAAAGAGAAAGAAAGGAAAAAGGAGGAGGAATATTAAGAAAAGAAATTAATTGCCACCGAAATGTGCAATAATATTAATAATATATATGTTGTAAACTGAATTTCAAAACTATTTATTTGTGAACAATTATGTAAAGTTTTGTGCGAATATACCTTCAAAACGTCAACTTCTGGGATATAAATATAAATATATAGGTAGTAAAAGAAGCTAGGTTTTTTAGTTAATTTCCTTATTAATTATTATTTCTTTTTTATGCATGTTGGAATCTTAACTGATATGCGATCCTCTCCTTGAAATTTAGGGCTATTTGGTTCCATTTCATATTTGCTTTTAATTAGCTATATAAACTCTATTGGGTATTCTCATAATTACTATTATATAATGTTCTTATCGGTGATTATTCCCTGCTAAAAATGCTTATTTTTTCATAAAGAAAAATTAATATATATATATAATGAAAACCAAAACGACATTTGTAGGCTAGGGTTCACATGTATGGAACTGCCTCATTGTTTAAAGAGTACGTATTTGACCTAGTTACATGAATAAGTTAGTAAGAAGTCGTTAAGACAAAAGGTAAAAACAAATACTTAAAATCTTTTTACATTAATTAAACTCCAATTTTTCTTTTTTGCAAGTATAATTAATTAATGTCCAATTCAGTAAGCTCTTTGCTCCTTCAACAATAATGTTCAATTAATATCATTCAATTAATATAAATTCGTAAAAGCTCTTGTAGCTAGGAAAACATATATTGGGATAAATTTAATAATTTTTCAATTATATGTTTATAGCAAATAATCAATTTTGCAATTGGACGATATGTAAATCTCCATACACCTCCAATTTATTTTATTTTATTCTTTTAGAAATTCTCGCAAGTTTGGAGATTAGTTTAGAACAAAGTCAAGGTAAACAAAATGGTTGGCGGATTGTATTGTTAAAGTCTGTTTAGATTTAACTAAACCTTATGCTTCTTTCTCGCCTTTTAATTATATTATTAAAGCCTGTTTAGCTTTAATTAAACCTTATGCTTCTTTCTCGTTTTTTGATTGTATTGTTAAAACCTGTTTAGCTGTCAGTTTTGAGTTTAATAATTATTTATTTTCTTTTGTTAAAAGATCATGTAATAATTTTGCTCATATTTTAGTTAGGGTCGCTATTATTTCTTCAAAAGTAAGTTATCCTTCTTCTTCTTTTTTTGATCCAACAGTTGCAGTTGCTTTAATGAATTGATTTATATTTTTTTAACAAAAAAAAGGTTGGCGGATTTGATTGGGCGGTGAGCTAACCGAAAGAAACAGTAAGTAATGCAAAAGTATTCTCCAAAATCAAGGTTAAAGGCTAATTAATGCATGGAATGGATTAGCATATGGAATCTGAAAAATACTTGCTCTCATTTGATTTGTGGTTTCTTTTTTTCTTAATTAATTTATTTTTTACTAAACTCCATTCTGGAATAACACGTGCATACCATAAAAAATATAAATATATTTTTTCGTTTTTAGTAAATTGATAGACTTCAATTTTAAAAATATAATTAAGACTTTTATTAATTTTTATTATTTTTTTATATATTTGTTGTTGATGTATATATAAAAAATATTTAATAATATAAATATTAAATAAGAATATATTGAAAAGTAACTTAAAATTGAAAAAATAAAAATTAAATTAGTATGTTAGTAGTGCTGGTATGGTAATTGCTAATCAGGACTATCATATTTCCAGCTCAAAATTGCTTGACCACATGATCGGTATTTGAAAAAAATTACGAAAAGTTTTGAATTCGATTTCTTTAAATTATATATTTGCAATTAGATTTTATATCTTATTTGTAAAATAAAATAAAAAAGTTAAAATAAAATAAAATAATAACCTACGATTTAAAGCAAATAAAAAAAAAAGGAAAATCGGCCAGGTACTGCAGCAGTAAGTATTTATAAAAAATAAAAAAAAGGTATTTCAAAAAAAATCTGATATTAATTAAGTTTGTAAATAAAAGTCATAAATTAATTGAAAGTAGTGTATGGGTGCTAACGTGCGCCCCGCCAGTTCTACCGTTATATATGCATGAACCTGCAAACCCAAAGCTCTATCAAACCCAACCTCCACTTTTCACAAACCTAAGATATTTGCTTTCTTTGTTCTTAAAAAAATATTCAGATATGGAGATAAACAGTGAAATAAGCCAAACAAAATTCAAAAGGATTTGTGTTTTTTGCGGTAGTAGTCCTGGCAAAAAAACTAGCTACAAAGATGCTGCTATTGAACTTGGCAAAGAACTGGTTTGCTCTGTTTTCCTCTGTTTTTGTTCTTCTTCTCACAAGTTCAAATTCATCCTAATAATTCTTCCGATTCTTCATTTCTTTTTATTGACTCTTAATCTTTTTATTTCTCTCTGTATTTATTTACCCTCTCTTTAATTTCTTTTTCTTTTTTAATGTTTGATTCATGCGTTTGATTTTTCACTCGTCTCCTCTGTTTTTGTTTCCTTCTTTTATTGTTTTTGATTGGAGAAGAAACTAGAAACCAGAAACCAAAAGCCAAGCTTTCAAGTTCTTGTTAATGGGTTTTTAACAATCGCAATGATGATTCATTAGAATTATTCAATAAAATCAATGTGTTTTTAATATTTTCTATCTCTTTTTTGGAGCCACATTTTACACGCTTAGATAATTATTAATTCTACATTGAAAGTACTTTATCAATTCAGTATTCTTAAAAAATATAATTCAATTTTGTCTTTTTTTTCTCCATATCCTAAGCAAAATGTACTTTACTGAGTACTTCAATTATTTTTTTTTCAAAAAATAAATAAGTTTTGCTTTTGACTTTTGACCTTTTTTATTAACAGGTTGCAAGACATATCGATCTTGTTTATGGAGGAGGAAGTGTTGGGTTGATGGGTTTGATTTCTCAAGCTGTTTATGATGGTGGCCGCCATGTTTTAGGGTATATATATATATATTGATTTTCTTGTTCTCTTTTTTAATTATTTAAAAGAAAAAAAAACTAAATTTTTATGCAAAATTTATTATTTGCAGAGTTATTCCGAAGACACTGATGCCTAGAGAGGTATATTTGCTCCTTACCATAATGTTCTAAATTTATGTCTTTGTTGCTTTATAAATATTGAAAATGACAAAGGAAGAGAAGGGGAAAGAGAGAAATCATTATCAATTTATTTATTTATTTATTCCTCCTATTGCATTTAATTATTTAATTTTTAAAAATGAATAAAAGTAATCTCTTGTGCTGTGGTGCCTACTTTACACGAATTTCTACCTCTCCTTTGTTATCTTTAAAAATGGGATTTCATAATTGTCTCTTTTGAGTCTCATGCATGGAATTCCAACTTACTGCTACTTCTCCCATTATTTAGTATTATTTTTATATTAATTTATAAAATAACAATATAATTAATTATTAATATTTTTATAATGTTAAATTGAATTAGTTATTTTTCTAAGCCACTGTTAAAAAAAGTTGATTTTTTTTATTAGTACCCAAATTTTCTTCATGAACTTGCCGACCAATCTCATCCCATATACTTTATTTATCTCCGTGTCTCTTTTATTTTTATAAATTATATTTCTAATTTAAAGCATGTACTGGTAGTAGTTGTCTGGTACCAATGCGCACCGTCTACCCTCCACCTATGCTCCCCATCATTGCACCTATGTGGAAAATTCTATTTCTCAAAAACAAAATAAATAAATAACATTAATTGTCATTTTATTATTATTATTATTAAATTTGGTTGCCTCAAAATTTTCAGATAACTGGAGAAACTGTAGGGGAAGTGAAGGCAGTTGCTGATATGCACCAAAGAAAGGCAGAAATGGCTAGACAGTCTGATGCCTTTATTGCTTTACCTGGTTTGTTAATTACTCCTAATTTTATTAATTTATTTTACATCTTCTTGTTATTCTCGAATTTTATAAAATTCATTTATAAACTATTATCTACTCTAATTAATTATGTTTTAGTTAACTTAATATTTTAATTTTTCCTGTTTAATTTATTTATTTATCATACCTTAAAAATATTATAATATTAAAATCTGAACTTGTTTTAAAGATTTTTTTTTAAAACACTAAATTATAAAATTGCCTTCAGAAAAGCAAAAAGTTAAAATTAAATGTAATGTTTAGATAAAAATAGAAGTACGTTAAGAAAAAGCGAAATAAATTACTATGTTGAGCTAAGAAAAGGCAGACAAGTGTAATTACTAATTAGAGGACTCTTTTGTTTTATTTCTTGTTTCTTTTCCTGATTAAAGTCATTAGAGTATCTTAATGCTCCATCTGTCATGTGTTAACTCATTTTTTAATAAAAATTGTCCCATTTAAAGAAAATAAATACTTATTTTACAATTAAAAAAATTCATATATTATTAGCAAAAGAAGCAAAGCAATCTTGTAAAATAAAATCCTAGTCAAATTTGCAATATTATTCCATAACCATCTTCAGTTTCTGACACTGAAAATTAAGGTTTATTATTATTATTATTATTTTGAGCCATTGCTTTCATTCTGTGGTTAATATGCATAGCATGTGATGTTAACTGAATAATATGCCCATTTTCACCGAACGAGGAAAAAGCTAGAAAATTGTCCTTTTCCCCACCTATTTTTTAATTTCCAAATTGCAAATTGATGCCATTTCTTCAATATATACAAAATATTTCTTTAGTTTAATTTAATTTTCTATTTTATTCTCATGTTTCTGTATTAGTTTGGGGCAAATTTACCGTTTCAAAGAAGCCAAACCAACTAGGACAACAATTTAGGCCCCCTCATTGCTTGGAGGAGTTTTTTTTTTATCATTTCATTTCAATTTAATTTATTAATAAGTATTAGGCAATAAAAAGTTAAATTAAATTTAGAAATATATACTTTCTTGATTTATTAGAATTTAAATTTCATCCATCCTATTCGAACTCCTAGATTTCTGCAGTAAAATCTCATTTAGATATTATATTATCGGTAAAAGAATGTACCGTACGATACTTATCGTTCTATCAAAAATTAATTTAATTTTTTTAATTTCTATTTTAACTGTGTATAGGTACGGTATATTAAAATTGCTTGTATTTTACTGTCAACTATAAAAATGAAATGAAATATAAAATCGTTTGTGCTTGAACTTGAAGGTGGTTATGGGACCCTCGAGGAGCTTCTTGAAGTCATAACTTGGGCTCAACTTGGCATCCACAATAAGCCTGTAATTTTTTTTTTTTAATCTAAACTCGATTGATATTTTTATGGAAATATCTACAAATTATATAGTTTTATTTATAATTTAATTTGTATTTAATAATATTTTTTTTGTTATATGAAATATTGAAATTTGCAGGTGGGATTATTGAACGTGGATGGATATTACAACTCATTATTGTCATTTATAGACAAAGCAGTAGAAGAAGGATTTATTAGCCCAAGTGCTCGGCATATCATAGTATCTGCCCCTACACCAAAAGAGTTAGTGAAAAAAATGGAGGTAATTAAACCTCTTAATTATCAAATTTAATTCCTTAATTTTTAATTATTGTTGAAATAAATAAAACCAATAATTTAAATAATTTTTGTTCGTTATCAGGAGTATTTTCCCCGCCACGAAATAGTAGCATCAGAACTGAGTTGGGAAATTGAACAATTAGGGTATCCTCCGAAATGTGAAATCTCAAGATGAAAATGAGAGATTTTGAGATTCCACTCTGCCAACCAAAATGGACTAATTTTAGATGACTAAATGTTAGTGGGATTATTTTTTTTTTTTTATCTTTTTGAATTTTGTAAACTAGGCAAAATTGACCTTGAAATTGGAATATTAACTATTTTCTTCAACAAGAAATTGATGTTTTATCTTTCTATTTTCTACTTTTGCATGATTATTTAAACTGTGTAATCAGTTGTACGTATAATTAAACGGTTCAAATTTACGTATATACTATCTTTTTACAATAATTTGAATAATTTTCTTTATGAATTAAAACTATTATAGTCGATTTTTAGATTATGTAATTGTGAATTAAAATTATCATTGGATCCTTAGAAAAGAAATAAGAGTATCCAGATGGGTGGGCCGAAAAAAAGATGATGTTCCGTAAGACCACTGAATACACTTAGCCCAGTCCAGCCAAAGATTGGACATCTGCAGGTAATCCAACATTAAAAATTGATGGCTTTAATATCATGCAAAGAAAATGAATTTGAATCTTAAATGTTTTGTAATTATATAATGTTAAATACTTAAATATTTTAAGTTTAAATTGTTAATTGAGATATTTTCCCATGCATACATGGAGATTAGGAAGATATTTGAATGAACTATCTATTTGCCTATCGAATTTATTTTTAGCAACAACAAGTTTTGATTTAATGCAATATTAATTTCACCTCCACCTCCGGTTTTTAAACTATAATTCTAACAACACAACTATATATATATATATAATTTGCAATGCAAAAATTACATAATTGCTATTTTATTTCATAAAAAAAAATCAAAATGGCTGAAATCCTAATTTCCCTGAATTGCTGATTAAGACAACCACATCATATTGAAAGCTTCTATAAACGACACGTGAACATTCAACATCAGCTTACCACATTAACTCTCATTTAAAAAATCCTAATAAGCAAGTACACGTCAGCATTTTTCCACGGACGGAAAATGAAATTAGTGATATTTAAGAAATATCAAAAATAGAAAGAAGGGTAAGAGTCCAATTAGGGATGTGCGATGGTTGATTCGGTTCAATAATCGAATCAAATTAAAATAATAAAAAATTTAATTTTTTTTAGAATTTAATCAATCGAACCGAACTAATAAAATAATCGAACATTAGCCGAACCAAAATTTTTGATTATTTTGATTCGGTTACCCAAAAAATAAAAATTAAAGCTAATTTAAAAAAAATAAAAAATTATGTCTAAAAATTATAGAAAATTACAAATCATAATATACTAAAGTAAAAACATTCAAATTGTACAAAATACAAGTCCAAATTAAAGATACAATTTTAAAATACATAATAAATAATACAACAAAAATTATTGAATAATTTTTTTTTATTTTATCGACCTTCAATCCAATCGTCAAAATTTTAAATTATCAACTAAAAAAATAGATATTAATAATTGATAAATTTACTCATATAATTTGCAACTCAAAATAAAATAATTTACATATACAAAATAATTACTCAATTAAAAAATTACCCAATTAAGTAGAACTTCGGTCTGTTCGATTTTCTCATCCCAAAACCAAACCCAAATAACCGAACTTCTCTAAAATTTTAAATTGAAACCGAATCGAAAAAAACAAACCGAATTAAAAAATCGATCGATTTGGTTTGATTTTAATCAAAGTTTGCTCACTCCTAAGCCCAACCGTGAGAAGCCTCCTAGAACCTACAAAAAAAGAAAGTGGTCAAATCGAATAGGGGTAGATTGCGATGCTTAAGTCAGCCAATTATCTTTTATAGAGAGAAAATAAATAGAAAGAATTTTTTAGATAGAGATTGGCATTACTGAAGCTCTTTGTGTTGTCTTTATTTATAGGATTTAGATAATTTATAGGCTAATAGACTCTTGAGTGCCTAGAATGATGGTGATATGATGGCACTGTAGCGACCATACTTATTATATGAGTAATATCAGGCGAAGATATGGAGGTCATACTGTCAGACTGATGTGACAGCCTTGTCACGTCACACCGATCGGATTGTTCGAGGTGCTCTCTTGTGGACTTGCATGTGTATTGGGCTTTTGGGTCTTAAGGCCCAACTTCGGAGGACATTATCATTTGTCCCCCTTACAAATCAATTTGATCGATTTTTATCAATGCTTTCAAAACTCCGTGTTCTGATATCCAATGGTCGAGGTTTATTTTAAATTTAAATTTTAAATTCAAAGGAAATCCCTTTCTTGGACGGTCGTCGTTTGCAGACAATACTTCGAGTATCGTGTCATTAATGACCCTTGCAAATTCAGGCCACCTGACATCTCTTTATTAGGCATATCAGGCGTGTTAAATGAGTTGTTAGTTTTTTCTTATAAATAGAAGCTGGTTTTTTCTTTTATACTTTTGTGAAAATTTTCTGATTTTGGGACTTTCGGAGTTCTTTGTGTTTTCAGCATTCCTTTCCTAATTTCCTGGCTGATTTCATCAAGTAAGCCTTATTTACTTGTACGAGTTATTTTAATTTTGTTTCATCTTTTCTGTCTTCTGGGTCAACGTCTTCATCGACAGATTTAGGTATTTTTGATACTGTTCTAAAGTCTACTTTTTGGGAGAAAATTAGGAATTCCTTTTTCGAAACTGTACCTCCTAAAATGGCTAGTGTTTCGAGTGGGAGCATGGTTTAGATACAAGATTTATTGAAGAGTACTGAAGAAGAAGAGATTTTTTTTTTTATCTTTTATATGCGATTGGGATGTTGAACGTAATATTTAGACCTAAAAAAATTGAATTTCATTTGAGTTTACATCTACTTCTGTGTTTGAGAGCATTTTGATTATCATTTATTATTTTTGGAATTATACCACATTATTAAACTAAACAAACATATATTATTTAAACATACGATCTTTTTAAATGCGGACTTTAGCTAACATCCTACACAATATACCATATATATTTTTTTATTTTTTAAGAATTCAATTGTATTTTAAATGATTTGATGATTTCGAAGTCGAAAATACTCTGAACCAACAAAGAAATTGATTTTTATCAAACATGGAAGTAATTAAGCGTCAACGAATTGAAACCATGATACACTTCATTCATTTAAGAGGCTAGTGTTAATTAAGCGGTAGCAGCAAGCAATAACGGGTTTTTAGCTATTGGGCGCAATGAGAGGATGGATACAGACTGACTCAGAATCTTCGAAGATAATAAGAGGTGAATGCTTTCACACTTTAATCCCGAATAGGACGTATATCAACTTGAGTATGCAAGAGGATATACATGGCTACCCATTGCTAATAGCAAGTGCAGCACTGCATTGGCACAAAGCAAAAGAGAAAAAAATACAGCTGCCCCCACTATCAAGTCGATGACTTTTTTTTTTTTAACACACACACACACACATATATATATATAAGTAAAGACAATAATTAAATCAACTTTTATTTCTGCAAAAACTTTTCAAATGCCATTTTCATTACTTTGTGGTGTAGCCAACACACACACAAAGTAATCCTGCATCTAAACCATGCTCCCACTCGAAACACTAGCCATTTTAGGAGGTACAGTTTCGAAAAAGTCAACCAATTATCTTTTATAGAGAGAAAATAAATAGAAAAAGTTTTTTAGAGAGATTGACATTATCGGGACTTTTCATGTTGTCTCTATTTATAGGATTTAGATAATTCATAGGCTAATAGGCTCTTAAATGTCTAAAATGATGGTGACATGATGGCATTATAACGATCATACTTGATTAGGTGAGTAATATCAGACGGAGATATGAAGGCTATACTATCGGACTGATGTGATAGCCTTGTCACTTTAAGCCAATCAAATTATCCGAGGTGCTCTCTTGTGGGCTTGCATGTGTATTGGGCTTTTGTGTTTTAAGGCCCAACTTCGGAGGATGTTATCAATTAGTAAAGCTATATTAACTAATGCATTTTCAATCCCCGTTAGCTTGGTCATCGAGATGGTTTGAATGTTGAAAAACCTACAAAATGAAATTAGTATGTACTAAAATAAATGTATATAAATCAATATTAATTGATTAAGGGGATTTAATATTTATTTATTTTAAGTAAAAATTAAAATTTATTTTTTTAAATAGATAATAGATTAATTTGATTTGAATTGAATAATACCATTAATTATATAAAAAAATGTATATAAAACAAAAGAAAATATCATAAAAATTGTAACAACTAAATAAGAAAACGATATCTAGATGTTTTGTTTATATTTTTTCATATATATATATATACACACTTAAAAGTGTCTGAAATAGAACCATGTGATAAGATCTATAAGATTTAGGTAAGTAGCCACTCATTATACAATTTGCAAGCACACTTATCGAGACTAACTAATGAAAGAGCAAAGCATCACATGGATACCATTTAAATTTTATAGACCAAATCATTTTTTTAGAATTTGTTAGGTCACAAGAAATTATTAGAAACAAATTTTCTATTTATCAACTTATGTGGTTTCCACTGTTAAGAAATATATTTATTTATTTATTTTTATTTAAGGACAAATCAAAGTTGTACTCTTTATATATGCAGAGTTGTCAATTCAAACCATCTAAGTGGGTTTCATCTTGAATCTTGAATTTTAAATTAAAATTATACTAGGAATTAAGAGGTTGACTTTTCTTTTAGGGTTTATACAGGGTTTTTATTTCCAATTAAATAAAATTGCTAAGTGGGTGTAATTAATTATGTTATAAATGATCATATAATAATGAGTTTAATGATTATACTAATCATATTGTAGTATATGCACGTGTGAGAGATTTAACACACACACTTTGCTTGGCATGTGATATTGCACATGATAAAGAAGAAAATGATGATATTGTAATAAAGGTCGGCCTAATTAAAGGATTTTGTAAAATTTAAACTTACATGTAATTAAATAATTAACTTGTACCACTATTGGTTGGTCAAAATAATTTAATATTTATTTTTCTTAAATACAATTTCAAGTTTAGAATTTGTGAGGAAAACTTTTAATTCTAAAATAAGTCCATGTTGACATGTTATGGATCGATTTAGATCAAATTGAATTATTTAGAACCTATCAGTTTTCAAACATTACTAGCCAAAAAAAATTAACTAACTATAGATTTTATTATTATCTGTGTGCAAAATTTTTAATTTTATATAAGAAAAAAAATACAAAAATACTCTTTATAATTTTTTGGGATATTAAAATATTCCGATATTTTATTTTAGAGCAAAAATATCCCTAATATCAATGCTGTTAATCAAGAGTTGATAAAAGTTATTCATAGGAGCAATTTTGTACTAATATCTATTACATTAAAGTTATTTTTATTCTAAAATAAATTATAAAAACATTATAGTATGCCGGATAAAACAAGAAGATATGAATATTGTTCACATATATGCCAGCAAAAGATTATGAGTAACATCTTCTCGTGATTAAAATCAATTTTGTATGAACTCGGTTACCAACTTACTCCACGAATTCAACTTTGGATAAATCACAAATATTAATGTTAATTGAACATATATTAAGTTCTTGAATTATCTTCCCTTCCCTTTTATTGTATTCAATAATTATTTAGAGACACAATAAAAACCGATAAAAAATGCTAATTTTCAGGAATGCAAAAATATATTTTTGGATTTTCGTACTGCAATCAGACCTTTTGCAATATAAATTTAATAGAAAGCGAATTTAATTTTCTTATTATTGATACACCCCAGTATAACATTTCTTAAAGATTATTAATGGACTCAAACTTAAGCCATAGTGATCATTATCGATCGTAATGAGAGTAGAAAAAATTAACTAAGGTAAAATTTCAATTATTCTGTATCATGGTTAAGGATACGGCGACCTAAAAATCAAAGCCTATAAATTGAAAGATAATTTAAAGTATTTTCTCTTTCTAGATTAAAATTTTTGTTAATTAATAGTTTCACTGTCGGAGTACTCCAAAACCTTATTCCTTATGTTTTAGGAATTAAAAAGTTAGCCCAACTATTCAGGTCGTTCGGCTCATTTTGACCCGATCGTTCTTATCACTTAAACATTCAGACTCATCCATTATTAATAAAGTATTTTATATTAGTTGGTTATTAAAATATTTTTATATTTTTATAATGTTTTCGATTATTATTATTTTTATAAACATAATTATATTATTATGTGAGAATTTATTTTTATAATTTAATTTGTACAAAAAAGGATAAGTACCGTTGCTATTTTCTGACTACAGGCTCCATTGATCGATTTTTTTAATCTATCGCCTCTTACACGGCGAAGCGATGCCATTTTCCATTGTGTGCAACGACACCTGTTTGAAAGTATGCCAGGCACCTTTTCCAAACGTCAAACGATGTTGTTTTAGTTCCTGTGAAAAATGGCAAGTTTGGTTTCCATTTTCAATACAAGAAAAATCATAATTCAGGTAGATCTTTTTTGTCGGAAAATGAGAATTCAGAGTACCGTTTTCAGATATCCTAAAATTCTAAATAATTTTACTGTTGCACTATTTTTCTATTTTTTTTTCAATTTTAATAACAAAATAAAAAAAATTCCTTCAGAATTAGATTTCAGTATTAATTAAAATTTTATTTTTTTTTATTTTTCTTGAATGCGAAATTCATTTTTTCTAATATTATATTTCTTTCTCAGGAAAGATTATTTGATGGTTGACGATGATTAGGCAAAAGTGACTTGAGGTTGAAGTGTACCAACCTCTTCCTATTTTTCTTTTTATAAATTTTCCGACTCTCAGGATCACAAATTTTGACTATTCAACTTTTAATTTGAAGAAAATAATATTAAGAAAATGAAAAAAACCGTTATTGTTAAGGGTACTTCGCATTTGCCCCAAAAGTTTGAGATATATAATTAATTAGACCTCATGAAAATTTATATAATACTCAACTTTTAACTTTTCTTTTTTCTTTTGGTGATCGTAGTGTATATATATATATATATATATAAAAGAATTCCAACTTTTGTTTCACCAAAAAAGTCACTATTTCCTTCGTTATATTTAATTATTGGTTATTGGTAATTTAATATCCTCAGAATTTCGATCATGTTGGCAAAAGTGATGTACTTTTAATGAGTTGGATGCCACATTAAAATAAAATAAAAAAGATCAAATTATATTATGGGTTTAATTGGACTTACAAGGTCAAATGGTGTACGTGTTGTTTGGTTCTAAAAATAAATTTAAAAGGCAATCATCCACTTAAAATGCTGTGTTGAGAACGCTAATTTCTTAATCAATTTATTTATTATTTTATCTAATTTTCATCAAGTAGTTTTCATTATATATATGTGTGTAATTAAAACTCTCCAATCTATCACTGGATAATTAATAGTTTGGAAAACTCAACTAATTAAGTATTAGATTACTCTTTAAATTTGTTAAAAATGTTACATTATTTTTTACAAGAACACGTAAAAAATGCATATACATGTAAATGGTTTAACTTGATTTTTTACTTTTTTTTTTAAATGGTACTTCATATGGTTTTTAATTTAAGGGTATAGGAGTAGCATATAATTTTATTAATATAGGGTCAATACAACATTTTCATTTGCTGAAGTGTAATTAAAAACTACAAAATGTCATTTTTTGTTCACATTTTGACAATATAAAAATAGTAGACGATATTTTTGTTTATTAATATACTATCTAGAGTATTATTATACATCCTATTGTAATAAATTCAATTAATTTTTTTTTAATCTTTAACCCTTGAAAATTAGCACTCGAATAACAAGTTGACTAGGAAAAAAGCAAAGCATTTTTTGAGATTGAAGATGAAACAAAGTTACAAAACAACAATGCAATGTTTCCAAAACATTAAATTTTTTAAAATAATTACCATTGAATTAGAATTTCGATGTGAAATTTATGTCTTATTATTAAGAAAAAAAAATTCAATAAAATAACATTAATACAGTAAAATTTGGATATGGCCGTTATGGAATTTGTTGGATTTAAATCTAATCCATGGGCAAGCTAAAATGGATCCGGGCCATGGTATATTGCAATTTGGTCTACAATTAAAGTAATTTAAAAATAAAAATAAAATGATGAAGCAAACATGCCTTAATTTAATTAATGAGTCCATGATTTTCTCAAAAATAGATTTGTTATTCTGTCAACAAGTGGCAACTCCACCTGAAGATAGAGAGTAGACTTGTAAAGCAAACTGACAAAAAATAGTTCACATTAATATATTAATCATCATTAATGTGCATCCAGTCGGTGGGGTTAAAAATCAAACCAAAAAGTCCTTATTTGAGTGAATTGAATTTTTAAATAAAATCAAACCAAATTAAATAAATTATATTCTATACATATATTAAAATATAAATATATAGTTTTAAGAAAAAAATTATTTTTCAAAATTTAATTGATTTAGTTCTGGCAATTTTAAAGTTTAAAATTTGAATCAATTAATTCAAATTTTATATTTTAGAATCAGATTGATTTTACAAAAATCAAATCGAATTAACTAAATTTTCTTCTTTTTTTTTTTGGCATAGGAATCTACAGTCTTTGTAAAATAGAATGATAGAACCCATAGAAAAAGCAACCAAACTTGAATTGAATTTTCCATTTTGCAAGCAAAAATGTGGATTTCCATCAATGGTTCTTTGCATATTCTACAAGTTGCGCCAAAGTTGGCAAAAGCCCATTAAGAAAGTTTGCTGCAATATCCAATGTCTACGTATCTACATGCACTTCAAAGTCAATGTATTTATTTGCACTCAAATTATATATATTCTCCAATGCCTAATTTATATTTATATATAATATATTTGTCTGTGTGTTTGTAGCTTTCTTATTCTGCAAATCTCTGCAACGGTGGCCTCTTAAGAACCTCTCGCAATTGTATGACTTTGAGGTTTTAAGGCTTTTTCCTTCATTTGCTGAAGAAGAAAAGTATTATCTTTGCATACAAGGTAGACTCCTTCGATATTATTCTCTTTCTTTCTCTACTAATTATGGACTTATAATGCAGAAAACTATTACAAACTAATCAAGTTGATAATATATAATTTAATCTAAATTACATAAAATAGTATAGTTTTCCCCTTAAACTTTATTTTGCGTTCAAAAATATTGCATTATAATATGGCTCATATTTATCATTGGCGATAGTAAATATAGACTATTTTATTAATAAAATTATGAAAAAATGTCTATATCTATTCTCACCGTTATAAATAAAGATAAATATGAGATAATTTGATTACGGAGTTAGGCAAATGGGAGTATAGAAACCAAAATGTATATTGGTTATGTAAAAACATAGTATCAATTAACTTATAGGTTAGTGATTAATAAGTGGCTTTGAATGATTAAATACATTTAGGTAGTATTTTTCACTTCCAAAAATTTTTATTTAAATATTTAAAAGAAGATACTCTTGATCGAGGGGCTTTGACAATGAGCATCAAGAATATGTTTTTGTCATGTTTTATTTTAATATATTATGATTCGGGTTTTAAAAAAACTATGATTTCTTCACCTTAAAAAAAAAAAAAAGAAAGAAAGAAAAAACCGACACCGTTATACCTAAATTTCAGACCTTTTTTTATGCAAGCATATTCAACTTTTTTTTTCTTACTGCTTTTTATTGTCTTTAATATAAATACATAAACTTTTTCTACCTAAAACTATTTATCATTATACGTGATAAATTACATAAAAAAATTCCTTCAATAGAAGAGATTTTCGGGCATATTCCCTTTGGCAATCAAATCAGTAAAAGTATTTAATTGAATGAGAAAAAAATAACTAGCTATATTTTTTTTATATAAATGAGTAATTAATGACGAGCTTTTTTTAAAGGATCTCAGTTTTTTATTGGTCGATTTCATAATGACTATACTATAGCTCGAGAAAGACGGAGCTACGAAATACATAGAATATAATTTGGTTATTAATATCAAACTAATAACAAACTGTCGGTGAAATAATTTGTAATTACACTAAATTAATTATTAAATTTAGTTCATGAATTGATATATAGATTAGTATAATGAACATAAACACAAAAAATGTAACAAGATCATAAAATATGGAGAAGGGCAGTGCCAAAAACGCAGGCTATGCCCTTTTATGCGCCATTAAAACCGGCTTTTATTAAATTGGTGTCTTTAATATAGAAGAGAAATGCGTTTAACGAAGGAAAAAGTGTATATAATATAAAGATCGATTAATTTCCTACTTTATTCTGTGATCAAAGTATGCTTTATTAATACACGAGTTTTGCCCATGTGATGCTAAAGTGCTTCTTCCATATTTTGCTTAGTTTACATTCCTTTTATTAATCTATCTTTTTGTTCTCATATATAAATACATAGGCACAAGATCCATGGCTCCTCAAACCTTTCAACACCCTTTGATCTTTAGCTTTTCTACATCACTTTCATTGTCTATTTTCTCTCATTTTCAACTGAACTTCGGTGTTTAAAGAAAGATTTCGGTGTTACTGGGTCAGTGTCAAGTTCAACTCTTTGTTTTTAGATAGTAAAAAGTTTATAGCTTTAAGTTTTTGTAATGATGTGTTTGTTGTTTTTCTCAATGCAGGTTTAGTGTATGAATAAATTTCTGAAATGGGTTTGGTAAGAAATTCATCTACAAAAAGTGGGGATTACTTGGAAGGATCAATGAATGATTATGTTGGAGGCAGGACAAAATTGAAGACAGGTGCTAAAGGTCCTGCTTCTGCTAAGCTTGTTGCTGCTCTTACTTGTCTGCAACTTGGATTTGCTGTTTATGCAACTTTCTTGCTGTATTATATGAGTCCTGCTGTGGATTTAAGAACAAAGCCTGACTTTACGTGGGCAACTAGAATTGCTCATCAATGGAAACAATTCATAGTTCCACAGCATGTTGTTGGTAGGTCTGCTTCTCTTCTAAGTGCAGAAATTCAACCAATCACTCCATCAGAAGTTTGCGAGCAGGAAAAGATTGATTTCGAGCAGAAGAAGTCTAAAGATGCACAAATGATCAAGCTCAAAAGAGAGCTCTATGATGAGGTACTAGAGTTTCAAAGCAAGGTTTTTGGTACAGAAACTCTTTCTGAGCTAATGGCAATGAAGTCTAAGTGGGATTTACGTGGTCCTAATAAACCAAAAATCACAGTAATCTTGAACCATTTCAAGAGAAAAACTTTGTGTTCACAGCTTGATTCTTTGCTGCAACAGACTCTTCCTTTTCACCATGTTTGGGTACTAGCATTTGGCAGCCCCAATGAGGTCTCACTTAAAAGAATTGTGGATAGTTATAATAATTCAAGGATCAGTTTTATCAGCTCTAGCTATGATTTCAAGTACTATGGGAGATTCCAAATGGCGTTACAGACTGAAGCTGATCTTGTGTACATTGTGGATGATGATATGATTCCAGGCAGGAAAATGCTGGAGATTTTGTCACATGTAGCAGGAACTGATAAATATCAGAATTCTGTTTTAGGCAGCATTGGGAGGATTTTGCCTTTCAGGCAGAAGGATTTTACCTTCCCTAGTTATCGAAAATTTCGATCTAAGGAGGCTGGTTTATACTTGCCTGATCCTGCTTATGACATTACAGTTGATAAAATTGTGCAGGTTGATTTTCTTTCAAGTTCTTGGTTTATATCTGCAGATCTTATTAAGACACTTTTCATTGAGGCACCTATGACTTTCATGACTGGAGAAGATCTTCATCTTAGGTATGCTTACATTTTTCATTTCCATTTTATGCTAATATTAAATGATTTAAGCTGATGAATGTGTTTTTTTTTCAATGGTTTTTAAATGCATAATCTTATAGGTAAAGGTTGTCTGTGATTGCATATATTGAATTTGACAGTGACAATAATTGAATTCATATTGAGTTGGTAACCTGTACATTAATATATTATAAACAACTTCAACATAATTTTAAGAAAAAGCTATTCTATGTTAGCAAATTTTATTACCTGGACTAGATTTATGAATTCATTCATAAACCAAATTATATATGTAACTTGGCAGTTTTTCATCAGCTTGTCCTGATTTTTTTTTTTTGCCTCTTAAGTATTCGAAATAGAGTGATTTTATCCCTATAATTTTTTTAATTGATTTTTTACTTTAAACTATTTGAAATTTAGAGATTTTACCTCTATTTAAAAAAAAGCAAAATTTGCCTTAAAACTTATAAATATGGACATATTTTATGCCTAAAGTCAACTACACGTTACATTTTAGAGATGATATATGATATTATGTGATTGATAGTTATACGAGACAAGGGTAAAATCGCCCGATTTTCAATAGTTTAGAACAAAAATAAATAAAAGGAAAAAATTGAGGGGCAAAATTACCCTATTTTAAAAAGTTTAAGGGTAAAGTTTAGTGGTTAAGTTTAGAAGTTATATAATATGCAATTGACTTGTTCTATAATGCAGATTAAGTTCAAGCAAATTTAAATATTAATTTTATACTAATACGATAAAAATATTCAATACAGGAATCTTCTTAGCCTAACTACCTTTTCTTCTTTAAAAAAATATGGTCAACTTTTTTGTTTATTAATAATCTATTATACTTGTTAATAATGCCAATATTTTCTATTTTCGTTTCAAGATGGGCACTCTGAGTACTGTTTCCACTACAAAGATTTTTGAATCCACTAATTTGTCCGTTCTAAATTATTTACTAATGCACACAAAATATGATGCTTAAGATTCCTGGAAAAAGCAAAAAGAAAACTTTGTTGGAAAAATGTGCACTACCTGCACGTTATTGACCATTAATTTGATTAGGAGATAGTTCAGTATCATTGGATATTTAATATTGATTAGCAGATATAAAATCTGGATGACACCAACACATCCATTATAATGAATTTTTTATCAGTAATTTTCCTAAACTTATTATTTACCATGTCAATACCATTATCTTGAGAAATAATTGCAGTTAATAATATATGATACCTGATAAAAAATCTGATATGCAGCTATCAGCTTCAGAAGTACAGAAATGCAGGATCATATGTGGTTCCAGTTGATCCGAATGATAAGCAAACATGGGGAGATAGTGAGCATAGACTTGCTTATGTATCAGAAACAACTGTAATTTTCAAGGACACTGTTCAAGTAAGAGATGATCAATGGTGGAAGGCACTTTCTACTGGTTATGTGACACAATGGGCAGCAATGTATCCTCAAAAAATTGATGCCCTCTTCTACGCTCATTCCATTGATGAAGTTAAAGCACTCGCTCCCCTTCTCGAAAAGTTCAGGTCTACTGTGGGTAAAAAGGCCTACATCGTTGTTTCTGGAGGAAATTTTTGCCCTTGTGAAGATGCTACAGCTGCTCTAAATTGGCCTAAATTGGTCTGCAAGGAGAGAAGATTCAAGATTTTCGATTTGGCAATCGGGCAAGTATCAGGCATATCAAATTCTGAAGTTCCTGTTGTGCAGGCAGTTTACTCTAGCATGAAAGGACTGATCAAGATTCATAATCCTAGTGTGGTAATCACAGTTTCTGATATTGATATTAATGTGAAGAAAGCTTTAGGAATGGCAACCGAAACTAGTACTAACACTACGACAATGGTCCTCCTGCCTAGACGTTCTATATCCAAAGTTCTTTGGATGGCTGATCTTAGATCAACTGCTTTGCCAAGTATGCATACTAATTTTTTTAACCATATATACTAATTAGCTTTAGCTTAGTAATACTGAATTGTGTTTTCTGCTTGCAGATTGGAACAAAATGCGGGTATCAGTGAACATAATCACTCAAAACCGTGCTCAATCTCTGTCTAGGCTCCTGAATTCGCTCGCTAATGCATACTATCTAGGGGATGACATTCCTATCAGCTTCAATATGGATAGTAAAGTGGATGCAGAAACTATTAGGCTTGTAAATTCATTCAACTGGACTCATGGAACTAAAACACTAAGAAGAAGAATCATCCAAGGAGGCCTAATTAGAGCAGTAAGTGAGAGTTGGTACCCGGCGAGCGACAATGATTTTGGGCTATTGCTTGAAGATGATATAGAAGTCTCTCCATATTACTATTTATGGATCAAATATGCTCTTTTAGCCTACCATTATGATCCTCAAATCTCATTCCCTGAGCTGTCTTCAATCTCACTCTACACGCCAAGAATCGTTGAGGTAGTGAAAGAAAGGCCTAAATGGACTCCAACTGAGTTCTTCAAAAGAATCCATCCACACACACCTTATCTCCATCAACTCCCCTGCAGTTGGGGAGCAGTTTTCTTCCCAAAATTGTGGAGAGAATTTTATGTTTACATGAACATGAGATTCACCGAAGATGCGAAAGCAAACCCAGTTCAGATTCCCAAGTCTAGAACTAATGGATGGCAAGCTTCATGGAAGAAATTCCTTATTGACATGATGTATCTTAGAGGGTATGTAAGTTTATATCCAAATTTCCCTAACCAGGCAAGCTTTTCGACGAATCATATGGAACCAGGAGCTCATATTAGTGCTAAAGACAATGTTGTTAGACATGACAAGACAGATTTCGAGGTCCCATTGTTGACAGATGATTTTAGGAACTTCTTGCCTAATGGGAAACTGCCTCCTGCATCAAAATTGCCATCACTAAACCTCTTCAACCAGCCTGTTTCACTTAAGGGTCTTAAATCTGCTGGTGCTAAGCTGGGACAAGATGTGCTTAGATGTGATAATGTTACTGAAATTGTTGCTGTTGATCATGAAACTGGTCTGCCTAATCGATGCACGAAATTCTGATGATGATGATCAGATCAAAAGACTCATTAATTCTTTGTTTCTTTGAAAATATAAAATCATACCATTGCTTGTAATGTTCTAATCTTAGTTTTGGTTTTTTTTTTGTTGATACATGATTTATTAGAGGAAATGTAATTAAAAGGGAATATGAAGAAAGAATTCTTATTTGTCATTGTGTAAAGCCAAAAGTGGCTTTTCTACATTTTCTCCAACAAGAAATGAAAAAGATTTGATTTTCTTCATTGCTGCAATTTTTTCTTTCAGTACTTCTGATTTCTAGGATCCATTTATGACCGATTTAAGTGTCATTTGTGATTTTATGATGTTCATATATTATAATTATAAAAAATAATTTTTTTATATGTTATACATACATAAATATATATTTCGTTTGTTTTTAATGAATAAAGTTTGTAAAAAGTAAAAAAATAGTGTAAAATGGTTTCTTTATATTCTGAATATTTTATATCAGCATCCAATTTAAAATTATTAAAAATAAATTTTAAATATATTTTTATAATTTTATTATAAGAATGTTGTGATTGTACGAATTTTCAAGCAATAAAAAAAAGTATCACAAGAATGCTAAATTTTTAAAATTTTCCTATCAAGTTCCTATACTTTTATTTTGAAACGCATAATTCTTGAATTTTTATTTTTTTACACATTAACTTTTCAAATTTTTTCAAATTGATAGATAATGTGAAATTAAATTGTGATTTTTGTTTGGCATGCATTTAGTATATGCATCTAAATATCAATTTGATGAGCTCTTGCGTACTTCTTATCAATTTTAGTTATTTGTCATTCTTCGTTAGTATTTCAATATCAAATTGATAAAATTATTAATTATGACACATCAAATTGAAGTTGAAATCCACAAAACAAAAACTCATGAAATGCAATGTATTGTTCAATTTTACATTTTCTGTTTATTGAGCGCTTAATGTATAAAAAAAATTGAGGTAAATGTTGAAAAATATAAATATAAATATAATAAAAAAACTTAGGAGTTTGGTGATATATATTTTGCCTAAAATAAATGGTATAAAAATAATGTTAAATTTTTGAATCAAAATCACTAGAGATAAAAATAAAATTTTAAATTATTTAAAATATAATAAAGATAAAATTTTAGAAACCATTTATATGAATTACTTTAAAATGAGCTTTGTTTTTTCAGTCAATTTTGATTTGAATTCAAGAATTCGATTCTAAAAATGTGAATAAATCGACCTCAATTCAGTAAAAAAAATTAAAGGTAAAATTCAACCCAATTCAAAATTCAAATGAATCAATTCGAAATTAATCTGAATGGATTGGGTTACAAATTTAAAATTTTATTTTTAATTTTTAAAATTAATTCAATTTTTTTCAAAAAAAAAATAATTTTATCCAAATACTTATGTTGTGTCACTTTATTAATATATAAAGAATTTGTGATGTCGTAAGTTATATAATTTTTTTTATTTGTTCAAAACTAAAATAACTAAATTGTGAAATAACCGGCCTCTTAGTATGTCTCTATGACAAGGTTTTTTTTATCTTGCTCTGTTGCAAGTTTTAACTTTTTGGTGTTCTTTCTTCTCTTTATTTATCATGAGTGACTTTCATTCGAATGTTGATTCTATTAACGACCAGTATAACAACCTTACTGTTAGCGAGGATGACACTGAGGGACTTGTAATAGAAGATGAAGAAGGGGCTTAACAGGCCATTGATCTTCTCTGGAGTTTGGTAGGAAGGTTCTTAACTAGAAAAATCATCAATGCACATGTTATGAAGCAAACTTTGGCAGCATTGTGGAGGCCATATATGGGGGGGTTTTTATAAAGGATTTGGGACCAAATTTGTTTGTTTTTCAAATTTTCCATGAACTAGATTTATAGAGAGTGCTGGAAGAGGGACCCTGAAGCTTCGACAATTAGGTCTTGTTAGTCAATCATATTACTAGGAATGAGCAGCCTGAAAGTATCCCGTTGAATTAGATTAACATCTGGGTGCAAGTTTACAAACTTCCACTTGGTTTCATGTCAATTAAGGTGGCACAAAGCATTGGCAGGTTTCTAGGAGATTTCATTAGTGTGGACCCAAAGAATTTTTTAGGGACTTGGAGAAACTATATGTGGATACAATTTGCTTTAGATGTTAACCAACCATTAAAGCATTAAATGAAGATTAAGAAGCCAGGGGGAATGGGTTACAATTGAATTTAATTATAAATAATTGCCTACGATTTGCTTGATTTGTGCTATGTTGGGGCATAATGACCGCAATTGTTATAAATTATATGACAAATCCATGGAAGATTTGAGTTGCCATTTTGATGAGTCCATATGAGCAGCTAATAGGAGACAACAACCTTCATTTGACAATCAGTGGTTGCATGAAGTGCCACCTTTGATACAAGCGGTAGGGGGTGGATAGTTCACAGGTGGCAAAGCAATGGCGGTCGATCTTGGTGAGATTGGAAAGGGCGGTAATCAAGGAAGTGGGGGGTGAAGAATAAGGCAGTGAAGGAGGCATAGTAAGAGGATAATGGTAAAGGAAAGGAGATCATAGTAGGTGCAGATCAAGGAGGTAAGATGATGAATGAGGTGGGTTATCAAGAGGGTATAATATTAGTGGATCCAAAACGTAGGTGCAGAGAAGATGAAAGTTTATATGGTATTGGGCCTGAATCCAACCCAACAATTATGACTTTTGTGGTTTCAAAAAACTTGACAAAGACGGGCTCTATGGATCAGGCCTGCCTATCACCATGAGTTACTTAAGCTAAAATTATTGTGGGATGGGCAACCCACGTGCAATTCGGATCCTTAAAGCCCTTGTCTTATCTAAAAATCCCAATCTAATTTTTCTAATGGAAACCTTATGTAGTAGAGAAAAATTAGAAAAAATTATATTTCAGTTGAAGTATAAATGTATGTTTTGTGTAGATCCTGTGTGCTGAAGTGGTGGCCTGGCCTTTATTGTGGAGGAATAAAAATGAGGCTAAGCTCATTGTGTTTTCAAAAAACCATATATATGTAGAAGTCCAAGCCTAGTGTGCAAAAGATTAAAGGTTCATTGGTTTTTATGGTGAGTGAAACATAAATTTTAGAAGTTGATCTTGGTCTTTTCTTCATATACTTGCAGAAAAATTGAAGTTGCCTTGCTGTGTGGTTAGGGATTTCAATGACATCTTAGACCAGAAAAAAATGTAAAGGCAATTCTCAGCGCTCACATCTTATTGAGGGATTCAAAGATGCGGTTAAATATGCTGGTTTACGGGATTTAGGTATGATAGGTTATACTTTTACTTGGTTTAGAGGCAATGAAAAGGAGGGATTCATAGAAGAGCAGCTTGACAGAACTTTAGCTAACAATGATTGGATTTTGAAGTTCTGTTATTATCAGGCTGATATGAGCCTAAATAGCTCATATTTAATCCATATTTTGTTACCAAAATAATGTTTAGTTGTATTAAATTATGTTAGAATTAGGTGTGTTTAATGTATTTTGTTAAGTTTTGTGTATGTAGGAGAAAAGGGAGAAAAAGGTGAAGAAGAAAGAGAGAAAAGACGGTGTCGCGAGCGCGACAGGTATCGCGAGCGCGACAAGGGAAGCGTGTCCCATCGCGAGCGCGACAGGTGCCGCGATCGCGACAGGAGGCGGTGATAGGCAGTTCATGTTTAAAAGGCACTTCAAAGGACACTACTCTTCACCAAATGATGTATACTTCTAGAGGGATACTTGAAGAGTTATGTTGTTATGGAAAGGTGCTTGAAGGGTCACAATGCTTGGCAAGGAAGTTATAAATGGTGGTTATGCAATTTAAATTTCAAATCAAATTTTAAAGAGGCATGACTTTTCACCAAGGGTTGCATACCTATGGAGAGGCACTTAGAGGGACATAATGTTTGGAAATCTATAAATACCCTAGAAGTTATAATCAATGAGAGGAATCAATCTATCATTTTATTTTTATTATTTTAAAAAGTGTAATTAGAGAAGAGTAGTTGTAGGTTTTAGTTTTAGTTTTATGGATTGAAGAGAAGGCAAATACAATGAAGAAGACTACACTTGGTGAAAGGAAGAATGGTTGAGAGATCCCTTCTTCTATTTCTAATCTTTACTTCTTCTTTGTTATTATTATGAATTCTTTTTAGCAATTTGATTGTTGTTATTCATATATATATTCTTTTCTCTTTCATTTATCTTTATATGTAGTATTTGCTATTAAAAGTTTATTAGTATCATTATAAGTTAAGGAAGACGACCTTCGATGTGCAATTCCTTCTCTGAAAATTAACAAAATGGTCATAAATAAGGGAGTTAGCGAGAGCAACGTCTTATTGAAAGTTAATAGGAAATTCATTATCAAAGCATAGTTTGAGAGATCACATGTGGAGATAGTTGTTATAGGTTGGTTTTTATTCTTTGAATGTGTGTTTATGTAATTCTTGTCTAGATGCGAGAGCTGCGATTTAGAACCATAAATGCATGTTTAAGGCATAATCTAGTCTAGATGCGAGAGCTGCGACATAGAACATTATTCCAACTTGGCTTGCATGATAAAGATTGAATTATAAATAAGAGAAAGAGATCAAATTCCATAATTATGTATATGTTATATTCATTATATTAATAAGTCTTCTCAGATTATCATTAAAGTAGAATAATATTTAATTTAGTGTAGTGTAGTTTTAATAATAATTTTAACTTGCAAATTAATGAGCATTGTAAACAAGATTAAAATCAAGTAGTAATAGTGTACAATGTTAATCAACATTCCTCGTGGGATCGATATCTGAAGTACTATAATCGGTACACCGTATACTTGCGGTATTTAAGCTTTTAGAAAAAGCATAACAAGTTTTTGGCGCCGTTGCCGGGGAATGCTTGATTAAATTTATTGTCATTATGAATCTTGATTTATGATTTTGGATTACAATATTTAATTAGTTTTGTTTTGTGTTGTTTTTAGTTGATTTAGTAAATTAACATAATTTATTTTTGGTTCTACATGTTATTTTACTTAGTTTTTCATTATAAATTTTTGAAAACAAAAAACTAATGATTTTTCTTCATTGTCACGAGCGCGCGGTTTGTCGCGAGCGCGACATTGTAGGGAGGATGCTTTTGCAGTGGAATGTGGAATTCTCTCCTTCCCCACTAAGTTCTCCTAGTGGAACTTTTTGAGTTTGTTTTCTCCATCTCTTTTACATTTATTGTGATTTTGTTTGTTTTGTATTTTGTTTGCTTTACCATTCTCACACAATGAGGACATTGTGTCCTTTAAGTGTGAGGGGGTATGTATGTATTGTTTCTATTCATGTTTTTATTTATTGTTAGTATATTTATTTATTTGTATATTGTGTTGTGAATTTAATTTTGGAGTTTATGTATTTGGTACCTATTTGGATTTAATTGCATGCTTTAACTTGAATTTCTGTCATTTTTAGTCTAGTTAGGCAAATTTTTAGGGTAATCATTTTTATTTTACTTTGACAAATTAATGTACATAATGAAAGTTATGACTTGGCAAAGCACTTTAGTGTAGTTTATTTTTAAGTTGAGTATCTTTTCAAATGTGTAAATGAATTATTTTTGCCAATTTATTACTTAAGGTAATTTGACTAATAGCTTAAGTGAGCTTTTGAGTCTTATACATTGATATTTTTCTTGTATGAGAGCCTTAATATGCCATTTCCTCTAGAATTTGTTTTTGGTAAACTTTGAGATTGCATTTAGTATGAAATGCGCATGAAAGATGATAAGGGCATTTAGATTACACCATTTTGGCTTGCTTTAAAAACTTACCTTTTTGACTTTAGGTAGCCAATTTTGAGCCTTCAACCTATTTTTGTTGAGCAACATATAATTACCCAATATCTTTTGCTAAACAAAAAACTTATTTTTTGTTTTACCCTTTTTGTGAAGAGAAATAAATTATTATATCTTTAGGAGATATATATTGTTAATGTAAGCATGATGGTATTTAAAAAAAAATGAGAGTTAAATTCCATTCTTCTCTAGGATCAATATTAGAATAAGGCTAGCTTCTAAAGAAAAAAAAAAGAGAAAAAATATATAAAAATAAAAATAAATAGAAAGAAAAAAAAAGAACAAAAAAAGAAAGAAAGAAAGAACAAGAGAAACTAATAGTAGTGTGCCATTGAGAAGGGAATATGAGAAGTAAATTACATCATGCGATGCTTAGGTTCTTAAACAAATCTCTTATGATATGGTAATATTATTTCTATTCACAATTTAAGCTACTTAAACCAAAAATTATTCTACCTTAACCTAAGCCAAGTTACAACCCTTGTAAGACCCTTTTGATTTCATGTATTATTTTATACTAGTAGTGGAGATGTTTACTAATTACAAGCTTATGGTAGGCAATGGCATGTTTAAGGGATGAGAGAAACACTAAACCATAAACACATTGAGTGAATAAGTACTTTAAGAATATAGTGTTTGAGTGAGAACTACTTTAGGCAGCATTTGGTGTGGAATAATGTTTACATGTGTTAAGATATTCAAGTTCTTAAGTTCACACATTCTTGTGCTTTGCTATTTCATATTTTTCCAAATGTGCATGGTTGTTTAAGTTTAATGGTGAATGATTTTGTTTGAGACTTTGCAAACTTGGGCTAAATTTGTGTAGAGATGAGGGTTTCTGCATGTGATTTTCAAATATTTGCCAAACATAAATATGAGCTCCAAAATTATATGATTGTATTGTTTGCTTGTTTGGTAAGTTTTGCTTGGGACAAGCAAAAGTTTAAGTGTGGGGGTGTGATATGAGCCTAAATAGCTCATATTTAATCCATATTTTGTTACCAAAATAATGTTTAGTTGTATTAAATTATGTTAGAATTAGGTGTGTTTAATGTATTTTGTTAAGTTTTGTGTATGTAGGAGAAAAGGGAGAAAAAGGTGAAGAAGAAAGAGAGAAAAGACGGTGTCGCGAGCGCGACAGGTATCGCGAGCGCGACAAGGGAAGCGTGTCCCATCGCGAGCGCGACAGGTGCCGCGATCGCGACAGGAGGCGGTGATAGGCAGTTCATGTTTAAAAGGCACTTCAAAGGACACTACTCTTCACCAAATGATGTATACTTCTAGAGGGATACTTGAAGAGTTATGTTGTTATGGAAAGGTGCTTGAAGGGTCACAATGCTTGGCAAGGAAGTTATAAATGGTGGTTATGCAATTTAAATTTCAAATCAAATTTTAAAGAGGCATGACTTTTCACCAAGGGTTGCATACCTATGGAGAGGCACTTAGAGGGACATAATGTTTGGAAATCTATAAATACCCTAGAAGTTATAATCAATGAGAGGAATCAATCTATCATTTTATTTTTATTATTTTAAAAAGTGTAATTAGAGAAGAGTAGTTGTAGGTTTTAGTTTTAGTTTTATGGATTGAAGAGAAGGCAAATACAATGAAGAAGACTACACTTGGTGAAAGGAAGAATGGTTGAGAGATCCCTTCTTCTATTTCTAATCTTTACTTCTTCTTTGTTATTATTATGAATTCTTTTTAGCAATTTGATTGTTGTTATTCATATATATATTCTTTTCTCTTTCATTTATCTTTATATGTAGTATTTGCTATTAAAAGTTTATTAGTATCATTATAAGTTAAGGAAGACGACCTTCGATGTGCAATTCCTTCTCTGAAAATTAACAAAATGGTCATAAATAAGGGAGTTAGCGAGAGCAACGTCTTATTGAAAGTTAATAGGAAATTCATTATCAAAGCATAGTTTGAGAGATCACATGTGGAGATAGTTGTTATAGGTTGGTTTTTATTCTTTGAATGTGTGTTTATGTAATTCTTGTCTAGATGCGAGAGCTGCGATTTAGAACCATAAATGCATGTTTAAGGCATAATCTAGTCTAGATGCGAGAGCTGCGACATAGAACATTATTCCAACTTGGCTTGCATGATAAAGATTGAATTATAAATAAGAGAAAGAGATCAAATTCCATAATTATGTATATGTTATATTCATTATATTAATAAGTCTTCTCAGATTATCATTAAAGTAGAATAATATTTAATTTAGTGTAGTGTAGTTTTAATAATAATTTTAACTTGCAAATTAATGAGCATTGTAAACAAGATTAAAATCAAGTAGTAATAGTGTACAATGTTAATCAACATTCCTCGTGGGATCGATATCTGAAGTACTATAATCGGTACACCGTATACTTGCGGTATTTAAGCTTTTAGAAAAAGCATAACACAGGCCAGTAATATTGATTACACTTCTTCTGACCACAACTTGCTCATTCATAGAAGAGCAGTTTAACAGAGCTTTAGCTAACAATGATTGGATTTTGAAGTTTTTTTATTATCAGGCCAGTAATATTGATTACACTTCTTCTGACCACAACTTGCTCTTTCTTAATCCGATCTCTTCTTATAAAAAACCTCCTTCAAAATGGTATCGATTTGAAAATGCCTGGATTAAAGAACCCCAATTTGTTGATATGGTGCATAGTGCTTGGAATTCTTATGCTGGCTTACCCTTATCTTTGAAAATTATAAGTTGTAGTGAAGTTTTAGCTAGTTGGGGGGCGTAATATCATCAGGGATTTCAAATTGAAGATAAATGAGTTGAAAAAATAGATGCATGAGGCAAGGTGTGGGCCTTTAGCTGACAATTATTCAGAGATTAGAAATCAATACCTTAAAACTCTTCACCAGCATGAGGTTTTTTTGAAAATAGAGAGCTAAATTGCTTTGGTTAAGGGAAGGTGATTCTAATTCTAAATATTTCCATGCGGTTGCTTCTAAAAGGAAGAGAAAAAATCAATTTTCCCATCTTAAGGATGCTAATGGTAATCTCTATTCTTGGAATGATGGTTTAGCCAATGTCATTGTCAGATATTTTCAAAGTATCTTTACCGCTACACATTGTAGCACTTGAATGAATGTTGCAGGGATTGACAAAAGAGTTTTCAAAGCTCAGAATGCTTTTCTTCTTTAAGATTTCACTGATGATGATGTTAAGGAGGCTATTTTTAGCTTACATCCTGACAAAGCACTAGGATTAGATGGTATAAATGCTACCTTTTATCAAAATTGTTGGAGTGTTGTGAGCAATGATGTGGTAAATGAGTGTGAATATTATAAAATCTTATAGTATGCCTAATAACCTTAAAGATACTACTATTATGCTCATTCCTAAGAAACAAGTTGTTGAGGTTATAAGTGATTTAAGGCCTATTGCCCTTTATAGTGTTTTATATAAAGTAATAGCCAAGATGCTTTCTCTTAGGTTGAAGACTATTCTCCCTCATATTATTTCCTCTAACCAAAGTGTCTTTTTGTCTAATCGGTTGATCTCTGAAAATTTTATTGTGGCTTATGAAGTAGTGCACTTCTTAAAGAGGAAAACTCAAGGGAAGGAAGGGTTACTGCTTTGAAGCTAGATATGAGCAAGGCTTATGATAAGATTGAGTGGCATTTTCTTGAAGCAGTGCTAATTAAAATGGGTTTTAACGTGAAGTGGATTAATCTTATTAAGATGTGTGTTAGTCCGGTACGTTATTCTGTATCTTATGAAGATAATTTGTTAGGTCTTATTATTCCTAGTTGGGGTTTAAGGCAAGATGATCCATTAACACCTTATTTATTCATAATATGTGCTGAAGGGCTTTCGACGTTATTTAATAATTATGAGGCTTGGGGTTTAATTCATGGCTATAAGGTAGCAAGGCGGGCTTTATCGATCACCCATTTATTTTTTGCAGATGATAGCTTTGTGTTTTTCAAAGCCAATACCTAGGAAGCTTAGGTTGTTAAAAATATTCTAGATGTGTATGCTACAGATTCGGGCCAGTTAATTAACTTTAACAAATCTTCTTTGAAGTTTAGTTCAAACACTAGTGCAGCTGATAGAGATATATATGGTGTATTCCTCTCTCTATAAATCCTACGACTTTCCATGACAATTACCTTAGGCTACCTTTCTTAGTTGGTCGAGATAGGCAAGAAGTATTCTCCTTCATTGAGCATAAAGTTTGGAAAATAATCAATGGATGGAACCAAACTCTTCTCTCAAGGGTAGGTAAAAAGTTCTAAACATGTGGCTCAATCCTTACCCACTTATGTGATGAGTGTCTTCATGCTCCCTTATGGGTTATGTCAGAAAATTGAAAAAATGTTGAATTCCTTCTGGTAGGGCATGAATAAAAGAAATAAACAAGGGATTAATTGGATGGCCTGGGAGAGGTTATGCCAACCTAAGTTTGAAGGAGGTCGAGGATTCCGTTCTTTTTGTGATTTCAATTTAACGTTTTATGGAGATTGATTTTAGATGGATCTTCTTTAATGGCTAATATACTTAAAGCCAGATACTTCCCTAATTGCAATTTCATTGAAGCTAAATTTGGTGCTAATCCAAGTTATACTTGGAGAAACATTGTTTATGCTAGCGATAAGATGGTTAGGGATTGTCGGTAGAGAGTTGGCAATGAAAGGAAAATTAATGTGTCCATGGTTGCCAGATGATTCAAATCCGTACACTACCACTCCTTTGGATGACACCTGGGCTAATTTAAAAGTTAGCGATCTCCTTAACTCTGAAGCTTGCTGTTGGAATTATGCTCTTATCACTTCCCGTTTTAGTGAGCATAATTGTAATCTTATTTTTAAGATTCCAGTTAGTTGGCAAGATAGAGAAGATATTTGGCAATGGAGTTTGGAGTGGACCGGGGAATATTCTATTAAAAGTGCATACCGACTTCTTCATGTGGGTACCTATTCTTCTTCTCATTTAATGTCCACTGTTGACTGGAAAAAGTTCTGAAACTTGGTTATTTCGCCTAAAATTTTGCATTTTTTCTGGCGAGCTCTACAATCCTGCCTTTCAATTTGGGTTATTCTTGCTTAAAAAGGGGTTGAAGTTCAATTGCATTGTCCTTTATGTGGGATTAAGAGTGAATCTGTAACACCCTCTGAACAGATTAATTGAACCATGCGATGACCTGAAATTTTTTTTTAAAACCTCAATTATATAAATACAAAGTTTAATAATACTACCAGTTAATACCTTTAATTAACTTAGATCCAAGCTTTTACATTCAGCAATAAATCACAAGCATAAAAGAAGGAACATATTACTCATATAGGCCACAAAACTTAACAACTCAATAAGCAATTCATCAGTAATTGTTACCCCAGAAAACGTTTGGCATAATTCCTTCATATATATGTATCATTAAAATATAGTATGCATTATAAACTCACTTTCGTGTAATCATTAAGACAATCTGAGTAAAGTGAACTATATGTTACATAACAATATATTATACCAAATATTATGTACTTGACCCGTAACAGAGTTGTATATACATATATATATAACAAATTAAGAAACTAGCTTATATTGTGTTAAAGAATCACATGCTCATCAATATTGTAACCTTCAATTAGTTCTTATGCAAATTATTTCTGAACTATAACGTTTCTTATCTTTTACACTTTTTAACTTAGTTTCATATTAGTGCCCCTAGTACAGTGCCGACAGAAATACTCAGACTGGATATACGGGATGTGGATCCCATAGGACCACAACAGACTGAGAAATGATCCCAAGAGACCATTTCTCCACAGAACAGATACAGATAACAGATACAGATAATTACTATGGAGATCAATGATCCTACCATAGCAAAGCAAGTCGCCATGACTTGCACCGCGGTACAGATATCCCTATGGCTAGCTAATTATATCCTGAGCTAGTTTTTACTGCCAGACTATTTTTTAAGGGCACAAATTTCACTTACTTTCAAAACATTTATCAAATTTCTCATCATTCAATTCCTTTTCAATCCAGAAAATACGGTTATTCAGAATCTTAAATATTTTTGTACAATTTGTGAACCATCTTTCACTTATGTCATGAATTCTTTCACAATAATTCAGCAAATTATCTTTAAAACATTCTTCAGTCATCAGAGAAATCCATTTTATACAGATGCTTTCAAATTACTTTAAACAATCTAATAACCATATGTGGATAATACTTGTACTAATCATGATAGTTCATACTTGACTATTTTATGTTCATAAGAAAGAATTCATATACCATTATTTGGACTATTGATGCGAAAATCAATAAATAAACACATAGTCACTACAAAAGGACATACCTGTATGGTTCAGCATAACCATCTCCATTGCTCCACTGTACTTAATTTAATCATCAAACATTTATACTCTAATACTATATTTGATACATGCATTCAATGTGTCACTTTTAATAGAAATGTCTGTATATGCATATAAATTTCATAACATACTTACATATGTAACTATATGATCTTAAATAGTCATATACTAAGGCAACGGCATGTAAGAGCATAACATTTTTAACATTAGTTTTTCATACTATCATAAAAGTATAAACATATCACTATACCTACTCCATTAAATATAATGATATTCCTAATTGTTATTCAAGTACCGAGCAAGAATTTATCAACGGAAGTAAAGGTTTAACATTTATACCAATAATTTGCCACTATACTACTTACATTATTACTTATTTTGTATTATAATATTATAATTCTTACTTATAATCTATTCGATTGTGGGGATCAATAATTTACTTAAATAATAGCTATTCAATATAGTTGTTTTCAATAGGATATCAGAGAGAATTCTTACTAAATGGTATGGTTAAATTTTATGAACATAAGTTCAGACAATACTATATCAATAATTACGATAACCATACTTCCCAATCTCTATAATTTAGGTCATAAACAACCTTGTTCATCTTTATAATGGCTTACTAAAATCCTTATAGTTTTATATCATTAGGTTTATTCATCAAGCTTAAGTAATTATAGAAATCATATTGCTTATGATATTTTCTAAACCATTTCAAAACAAGTTCACATTCCAGAATTAAACCTCCATCATCTAACGTTAACATACCTTTACACCACCTTAAACAAGTTTAATATTAATAACCCATCAAATCTCAACCTAATTTCGAAATTACAATTGAAATTCAATTATAATTTTCACCATAAGTCCATTATCAAAAACAAATGGCCCCTTAATCTATTTATAATTTTAACATGTAACCAAAATTTACCAACCAAATACCTCTGAACTTAATTTAGAGATTCATTACAAGAATTAATCAAGACAGCATTACAAGCTTCAAGGCTAAAATGACTTATTTTATTTATATTTCAGCAAGTTCCACCCTCAATTCCAATAAAACTAATTGAAACTTCAATCTTATTAACCAATACAAGTCATTGGTCTTTAGTTATATTATAAACACTTCAAGACAAATAAATCTCCAATGCTATCATGCATATTCCATCTTAACTAAATCAATTCAATCCAAGAATTACACATACAAAAGCAAATTTCGCATAACATCAATAATGTTATCAGCTAAAGAAACTCTGATTTAAACAATATTGAATTTGGTTCATTAACTCCACTGGCAATTCCTTGTTGATGAAAATTTATGCATATGCACGTGTAGATGATTTGAGCAAGTACCACAACTCACAAGCTAAACATCATACTACACCTCCAAGTAGCTCAGAACAAATCGCTGATTGAGTCGAAGTCACCGATTCAGATGTTAGGTCACAGTCCGACTAGCCTAACATGCAATAGACAGTAACTAGAAGGTATAGTTTGGCAGAAAGCACATATTAAGCTATATAATGCACACCAAGCTATCTCATATACTTAAAAAGAGGTACAAGAAACACATACAAGCTATATGATAGGGCCAAACGAGCACCTTTAAAAAAAAACCAGTTGCCTATACACATTATCTAAGTCCCTAAACCATCACCCAGAAGCCTAGAACAATATTATACATATTGTTTCACCATATCAGAAGTGTATAAACCAACAAAGATTCTATAGGTCACAGTAATTTCATTACCCTAAATAATAACTATAGAAAATCTGCATCTCTAGCTAAAATTAGAGCTAACAGAGGATATGAAGGAATGATCTCCAACCTTCGGAAAGGCGCTATGGCAGAGGTTTTCACATGTCATTTACTACACATGAATATTTCAGTTAAAGAGACCTATTTTATCTTATCATGCCATGGCAAATTTACTTCTATATAAATAGAAGAACACCAACATAAGTGAGTATTATTTACATTCAGAGGCAAATGAAAGCAGATCCAACTTTTTCTAACCCACAAAAGTAAATAAACAACCAAAGGTTCATGAAACATTTAAAATACGGGGGATAAATTTTATAAATGGACTTCCAAACATACAATAAATTTTCAATAAATTTCAAAATTTATTTAACTAACTTTGAAGGAGATAATTTCAGTATCCCTTACCTATATAGAGTCAAAAATCAGCTTCAAACTACCTTTTACCATTGCTCGCCGAACCGGTCACCGGAGCTTCGTCGGAGCCTCACCGGAGATGCACGATCAGTGTCGGAATGGAGTCCACGCCACCACAAGTCTGCCGGCGATGATCACGCGCCTTATCGCCTTCTTAATCTGTCGAAAAATACGCTGAAAGGTAGCGGCCACCATACTTTCGATCTCCCTAAAGCCGGCGAGAGGAGAGGAACAAAGGACACCGGAGCTTCCTCTCACCCTCAGAAGTCTTGCGGTACCACCCACATCGCCTTTTGTTGCCGGAGTTAACCGAAAAAGAACAAAGAAAAATAGATCGAAAAGAGAGGAAAAATTGGAATCCACCAAGAGCTCCGATTTTCTTGAGGCGAACGGTGGTCTTGTCGGAGAAGAGTACTCGCAAGGGCCATCAGCGACGGAGCTACCGTCGGACGATCATCGGTACTGGTAACCCACCACCGACGATCCCCTCCGTCATCTCCTCTCCCACTTTTTCCTTTTTAAATGTTGACCCAAACCTTTAGTCAAAATAACAAAAATGCCTAATAACATTTACCTTAGCCTCCCTGCTCTATATATCTATATACACATAAATATCTTAGTCTTACTCAAACATAAATTCACACATTTAATCACTTAAATCAAATAATAATACATTGAGTCATGCAATTTTGACTAGGGTCATTTTTGGGACCTTACAGAATCTATATTTCACATTTTGATTGACCATTGCTTTGCGAGAGAAGTGTGGGGTAAAACATTTGTGGGCTTTATACGAGGAGATAATGATAGTATTCTATCTTAGTTTAATCTTATTAGCTCTTGTTCTAATTCAGATTTATATAGTTTTGCTATTGTTATTTGTTGAGAGCTATGGAAATCTAGAAGCGAGTTGGTCTGGAACAGGGTGAAGCTTAATGCCTTTGCTATTGTTGAAATGGCGCAAAGGGTTTGGACTGATTGGCGTTCAGCTTATAGGAACACTGGTGTTGCTCATAAGTCGCAAGTGCAGAATTCCATATCTTGGTTTGCTCCTCCCACTGGCTTCCTCAAACTAAATACTAATGCTGCTTTGTTCTCTTTGAATTAGAGGACTAGATTAGCCTTTGTTGTGTGTAATCACCTTGGTAATTTCATTGCAACTAACTGTAAAGTCTTGTTAGGTGTTTTTGATCCTACGGTGGCAGAAGCGCTTTCAATTTGAGAAGTATTGAGTTAGTTAAAGGAAACAAATCTGGCATTTGTTGTAGTTAAAATGGACTCTCAAGTGATTTTTCAAGCTTTGAATGATATTTGTTGCAATCATTTTGATTTTGGTAATATTATAAATGATTATAAGGCTTTACAAGCTTTTTTGTCGAATATCTATTTTGAATTTGTCAAAAAGATCTGCGAATACAATTGCTCATGTCCTTGCTAAAGCTTCTAATTCTATGTCAGGTCTTGTGTTCTGGGATTTAATCCCTCATTTTTGTATTACTTCAGTCTTATCAGCGGACTCTTTTTATGAAATTCTCTTTGTTTCAAAAAAATAAATAAATAAATAAATTGTGAAATAACCTGATTTTGAGTATGTGTTTATAAGTAGGGATGAGCAAAAATCTAACCAAATTGAAAAATTGAACTAAATCGACCGATTTTTTAATTTGATTTGATTTTTTGGTTTTTCGATTCGGTTTTCGATTTTGAATTTTAAAAAACTTTGATTTTTTGATTCGATTCGGTTTTTGAAAGAGAAAACCGCATAAAAAAATGAACCGAACCGAAATTTATATAATTATATATTTTTTTATCGAATAATTATTTTATACTTGTAAATTATTTTATTTTGAATTGTAAATTATATGAGTACCTTTATCAATTATTAATATCTATTTTTAGGTGATAATTTAGAATTTTAATAATTAAATTGAAAATCGATTAAATGAAAAAAATTATTTAACGATTTTGTTGTATTATTTATTATATATTTTGGGATTATTTCTTTAATTTGAACTTTTATTTGTACAATTTAGATCTTTTTACTTTAGTATATTATAATTTATAATTTTTAGACACAATATTTTTTAATTTTTAAAAAAATAATTTTAAATTTCGATTTTTCGATTAACCGAACCAAATCGAACGAAAATTTTGGTTCGATTTGAATTAAATTATTCTATTAGTTCGGTTTGATTGATAAAAATAATAAAACTTTAATTTTCGGTTATTTCGATTCGGCTCGGTTATTGAACTGTATCAACTGTTGCACATGGCTATTTATACGTGTATGTAACACGTGAAATTCTCGTAACACAACACATTAGGTGTGAAATTCCGCAATTCCCCAACATCCAACAATGCTTTCCTTGTGAAATATTAAGAATGCGTTTACTTACAGAAAATAATTTTCTATTTTTTATTTTTTATTTTTTTAAAAAATTCGAGTATTTATTTTCTTTAGAAAATTTAGAAAATGCGTTCATTTATCAACAAATGAAAAACTGAATTATTTATTTACTGCATATATATATGTACATATATACGAATGTGTACACACATATATGTATGTGTGTGTATATGTATGTGTATGTATATACATACATGAATGTATGTATATGTATGTGCACACATACATATATATATGTATATGCATATGTATGTGAATATATACACATACATGCACATACATACACATGTATGTGTATATATATATATGTATATGTACGACATATGTACATGTATGCATATGTGTATATATATACATATCCATATGTATATATATGTATGTATATACATACACATACCTATACATATGTACGTATGTATGCACATACAAGTACATACAGATACATGTATATATATATGTATATATATGTATGTGCATATGTATATATGTATCCGTATGTATATGCATATATGTACATAAATGCATATGTATATGTATATTTATGTACATACATACATGCATACATACATGTATGTATGTGCATACATATATATGCATATGTATGTGTATATATGCACATATATATACATATGCATGTATACTTATACATATTGATACGTATGTGTATGTGTATGCCTATACATGTACATACATATATATACATATCCATATGTATGTATGTATGCTTGTACTATATAAACTTATGTATGTATGTATATACAAACACATACACATACATGTATATGTGTATGTATGTGTGTGTGTGTATATATATGTGTGCGTGTCCGTGCATGTGTGTATTAAGATTATTTAGAAAATTTGAAAAATATATTTTATTAGTTTTTTAGCTTTTTCTTTGTTTTGAAAAACTGAAAAATTAATTTTTTATTTTTTATTTTATAAAATTAACTAAAATAAACATGATCTCTATTTTTTATTTTTTGTTTAAAAAATAATTTAAAAATAATGATCCAAAATTGATTGGATTCGAAATCTACCAATATGATCATTTTTATAGTTTTTTTTGCAAGTAATTAACTTATTATTATTATTATTATTATTATTATTATTATTATTATTATTAAGGATCCGCTTAGATTATGGTAGTCTACGATTCATTAATGCATAGTATAGTATGGTACAATATGATACTATATAATTTTAACGATAAAATATTTAAAAAAACTATATGATAATATATAATTTTATAATAATTTTTATTTGGTTCAATGATATAATATATAATTTTATTATTAAAATAACATAAATACTCTTTAATTTTAAAAAATATAAATAATTTTATAATTATTACTTCCTTCGTTATATTTTAAAAAATATTTTTAAATCTTTAGGAGTCCAATGGTTAAGAAAAATACAATAGGTTTTGAAAAGTTTCCCCAAATTTAGGTTGGTATTGTCAAATAGAAAAAACAATTAGTTTATTTATTTATTTATTTTTCCCAGTTTCCGTAAGCAAAACTTTGCAAATCTGTCGCGCTCTCTCTCTCTTTTTCGCGGTTCCAGTCTCTCAGCATTTCTGCATTGGATCCATTGAAGCTGGTAAGTTTCAAACGCTAAATAAATTTCTTTTACTGCTTCATTTCAATTTTATTTTTACTTTTCTTGTTTTCTTTAGTTTCCTTTTTTTTTTCCTTGACTTGGTCGGTTAGAAAATTCTGATTGATCATTATGATCAATTTAATCTGCGGTTTAACGCAAAGGCAATGCGAGTTGTTTGTTAATCTTGGATTTTGATTTTCCATGTTTCATTTTCAAAGAAAATTATGATAATAACGATATATTAATTGTCTTGTGATGGGAAATCGGGCTTTGATCAGCACTACTGAAGTATTTTTTTTTATCACGAAAGAGTGTAATCTTTCCTTTGTTTTTCCCTAGAAGTTAAGGAAAATTCATAACTTGGACCAAAAAAAAAAAATACCAGGTGCAGCTTCTAGGCTGTTTTACACTGCACTGGTAGTTCTCAATCAGTTCATTTTATGTAAAAGATTTGAAATGGTATGAACTTAAAATCTTTGTAATTTATCACTTTCTTACAATAGACTAGGATGTTTGGTACTTTTTGAACATGAGTGTTGTGCATCTCTCTCTATTTTTTTTTTGGGTTTTCTGTAATTTTGAAAATAAAAATCATAAAATATATGGGCAAAGTAATCTTTGTTATCTATTCAATTTTAATTATAATGTGTTTGGTTGCATTTTCTGAAGCTGAAATTACTATGCATTTCAGGACTGGTGCTTTGCTGAATATCTCCCGGGCGTTCTTGTTTTGGACTGCCATATTAAACATGCTCAAGGATTTGATTTCTTTTCTATTGCATCCGATCTTCCTGACTTGAGTGTTAAAAAGGGAAAAAAAATGAATGCCAAGATGGGATCACTAAGCCGCAGGTTTAGTTATTATGTTTATTTTATTTCATAGACTTTTTACCTCAGAGTAGTGAGCATATTTGTGTTTATATTGTTCTAATACTTCTGTTATCTGCACCTCAAGACTGCTGCTAAATTATGCTTATAGGTGATTGGTCTTGCTTTCCTCTTGCAGTGGGCTTTCTAGGAAAACAAATGATAGTTCCAAGTTTATTCTGACAATAATTATGGCAGTTTTATTTGGATTTTTCGTTGGCATTTCATTTCCACCAGTTTCACTTACAAAGGTTTGCTGACCTTCCCTTGTACTTACTTATGTATTAAAGGAGATGTTTGTCATCCCATTAATTTTTGCTTCACTGTGGCAGATTCACATACATTCAAGCTTTCTATCACCCCCTGATATACCCTCAAGCAAAGATATGCCCTCAAGGAAAGATATGAGCTTGACCAAAAATATTCCCTCCAGCAATGATATACCCTCTACCAAAGATATAAGCTCGAGCAAAGATATTCCCTCTGGCAAAGATATAAGCTTGAGCAAAGATATTCCCTCCAGCCAAGATATACAATCAAGACAAGATATTCCCTCAAGCGAAGATATACCCCCAAGCAAATCTTTCAATACTCTTGGAGGAGGCAATGTCTCTAAGGTACCTGTGGGCCTTATCCTAGACATGCCCTACAGATGTTTGTTACAAATTTTTGCAATTTAAAAACATTGCTTGCTTGCTTGCTTCCAGATTTATGTTCCAACCAAGCCTCGTGGTACAGAGTTATTACCTCAAGGAATAATTGTGCCGGAATCTGACTTGTACCTGCGCAGATTGTGGGGTGAACCTAGTGAGGTATGTATAGCTGGATCTCTTTCTACCTTTCTCCAATTTTATAACTTCCAATGTTAAAGTGCTGGAACACTGCTGGAATAGGATGACTAATAGCTTTTTGGGTATTTGGTTGTAGCAGCAACTATTCTAGCTCTGATATGAAGTTGTCCTTATATCCATGTATTGCACTAAATTGATACTAAAAATGTAACAATTGGGAATATGCATTTCATGAGTTTTAGACTGTGGGACGCACATATTTAGGTGGACAGATATTTTGCAAGTCTGATAATACTTTCATAGTTGATTCTAGTTTCTATTTGTATCATATTGTTCATTGTCTCCTGTAGAGCTTTTGGTATTATGCTAAGAGCTAATTCAACTCTATAAATTTCTCCTTTTTGTGACCATGTTTGCGGGGAAAAAAAATCATTTGTTTCTCTTATAACATGTGTGATTCAATAGACTAGTTCTATCCAGTAAAAAGAAAGGGTGGATTGAAGCAAATGAAAGAGAGAGTGCTACCGATCCCCATGTATGTTTGCCCTGTGACATGTATTTTTTTTTTTTTTGTTATACTTTAATAATTATGATGGCCATAGTTATAAAATCAAGAATCAAAATCTTCATTATGTGAATCAAGGATTGAGAATTGAATTGGTTTGATTCAAACTGTCAAATTTGATTTATAATAATGATGTACGTCTAAAATTGGTAAACACATCAAAATTTTATGTGTTTGACAAATGGATCATTTGACCAACTAGAAATGTGCTTTGTGATATGGTAGTATATAATTATCACAATAATATTTTTTGTAATTGTAAATCATGAACCTAAAATTTGGTACAATGATGTTACTGTGCATGTGGTAGAAATTCCTATTTAAGCTAAACTTAATTTAGAGAGCAAAATGAAAAGTGTAAAATGACTGATTAATAGTAAGTCGCAATATACAGAGGTGTATAGAATGTCATAACTTGACAAAAGTAGATAACAGCAAGAGAAAAGAGTGGTAGGTAGAATGACAATGCTAAAGGAGAGCTTCAGAACATTTTTCATTATAAACTTTGACTTAAATATAAAACTTTAAAGTTTTTAGATCCTATAACCCCTGTAAGAAAATAATCAATTGATTTGCCTGACTCTATCACAATCCAGGTCATCGGTGATTCACTCCATAGTTTCAACTGGTAGGGTGGGGAATCAAATCAAATGATTTGACTCCAAAAGTGAAGAAGGCTAGGGTGATACATGAGTTGCAAACAAAAATATAAAGCTTTGACTTGTGCTTTCATTAGAGTGCACTTGGGGAAAGTTTTATTTGCTTGCTGATTTTAGTTCTAAGTTGCAACTCTGGGAAAGAATTTGACAGATATATCTGAATATCCGTGATAAATTTTATAATTCTAACTATTCATGCTTATTGAATTGGAAGCATGTATGACCCTCCCCTATGAATGAGAAACTACTCTTTTACATGTATGTACGTCTTGTAAAAGTTGTTATGCATTTGCAGGATCTCAAAAAGAAGCCAAAATACTTGGTAACGTTTACAGTCGGTTATGATCAAAGGGATAACATCAATGCAGCTGTTAGAAAAGTTGTGAGGAAAAACCACTTAGTGCCGCTTTTTTTTTTTCTCTTTTTTCTTTATCCATTTTTTTCCCTCAATTACATGGATACTGAGGCTTAATTTCTTTGTATTTTGTGGTAGTTTTCTGATGATTTCACAATAATGCTTTTTCACTATGATGGTTGGGTCACTGAATGGGACCAATTTGAGTGGTCAAGAAGTGCAATCCATGTCAACGTACGAAGACAAACAAAATGGTAAAGTTTGTGGCATATTTTGCATATTATTGAAGTTCTAAGTAATGTTAGTTTGAAAATCATTGCATGCATTTAAACATTTCTGCAGTTCTCTGTTTTTGAGCTGCCAAGTCTCATTGTTGTGCAGGTAGAGAATAATTTTGCAACACGCCCTCATTCATACTAAATATGTTTTTCAGGTGGTATGCAAAGAGGTTTTTGCATCCCGATATTGTTTCTTCCTATGAATACATTTTCATATGGGATGAAGATCTTGGGGTGGAGCATTTTAATGCAAAGAAGTGAGTTCTGACTTTGACACATATCCGGACCTGTTCATGGGCCGGGTTTTTGGCAGGTTTGCATGGCTTTATAAACTGTTTTCCTGTCCAAGCCCGGCCCATGAACAGGTGATATCCCTGGCTGATCCTATCTTTCATGCTTCTTTTTTTAACTTGTTCGTATGAATTACTAGGTATATCCAGCTAGTCAAAAAACATGGTCTGGAAATCTCTCAACCAGGACTTGAGCCCAATAATGGACTAACATGGCAGATGACGAAGAGGAGAGGTGACAGTGAAGTTCACAAGTACTCACTCTCTTTCATCAACTAGTGGACAAGGTTACATGATTTCTTCAAAATCAATTTTTTTTACCTTGAGAGATTTTTCATATAATTGGGATTGGACAGGGATACAGAGGAGAAACCAGGCTGGTGTGCGGACCCACATTTACCTCCATGTGCTGCGTATGCTCTATCTTTCTCTCTCTCTCTCTCCTCTGTTTCTTTATTCACTTGCACATGGATGTTTTAATTCATTCTCATGCCTCAGCTTTGTGGAAATCATGGCCCCTGTGTTTTCTCGAGAGGCTTGGCGTTGTGTATGGCATATGATTCAGGTATATTATATTCTAGGCTTGTGTGGCAAGGTTAGTTTAGATGGTCACATTCATTTGCTAATTAAAATTAGATGAAATCTCATAAGAGTCGTACCATGCAAAATGCTTCTCTATTTTCAAAGTGAAAAATTTTCCATGCAGAGTGAGTTTGTGAAGATAAAGTGAGATAAGATGCTTGCTTGCAGTTTGTCATCAGTCTACAAACAAGTCGCTTTCAAATGTTTCTCATTTTGTAGTTGATCTTTATAATTATTCTTTAACAATGTGTTTGTAGAATGATTTGGTGCATGGCTGGGGATTGGATTTTTCACTGAGAAGATGCGTGGAGGTCAGGGTTTTTCATCTATGACAGACTTCTCTTTTTTATTAGTGATAGCAGGTTATGTTTTACAGTCAATTTCTTTTGACCCTGCATTTGTGAAAGATGAAATATCCTATGCTGATGTTGTTGTCTCAATTTTCTTTTTACCGTTCAATTCTTGTAATTCCATTAGGAAAGAAACTTGAAATAATGTCTATCGCAATATTTTCCAGAAAAGAAAAATCCTTGTGAAGGCTACTCATGTAATTACTTTAGACATGCAAAACAAATTTCATGTTTCAAACAATTAGATCAAGTTCACATTTTTGATGGGGTATTATTATTTTTCTTTAGTTGGTTTTCACTGGTTTTATTTTGCTCAACAGCCTGCTCATGAAAAAATTGGGGTGGTTGATTCACAATGGATTATTCATCAAGTAATACCTTCTCTTGGAAACCAGGTGAGCCATCAACTTGCAACATGGTAACTTGCAACATAGTGTTTTGATAATGGATTTCACTTCCAATATGCTAGCAGCGTAGGAGCAGAAAGCAGACTATGTGACAGGAATATAATTAAGGATATTCCTTCTGCATTCTATTTTGTTGTGAACAAAATGTAGTTCATGAATGAGCCAAGTTTGCGTTTTGTGAAATCTGAGCATGTGATTGAATGACTGGAAAGTCGATTACTGTTTTTGAAGCCTGATTTCTGATTTCAGTTGTGTGGTTCAACTTCGGCCATTTTAAAAGATGTTCAATCCTGTTTTCCTGTTTTTTCCTAGAACTTTATCAAAATATTCATCTGGAAGTTCAGAATTTATTTGGAAACTGCTTATTTTTGTGTAGAATCAAATGACTGACACTAATCACTTAGAATTTATCAGCAAGAAAGCAAGTTGTTTGCTAGCCTTAATAATCTTAGTATAAGCATATTTTCCTCTGCTAACTTCATTGTTCCCTATATCTCTTTGTGAAATGTTTATTTTTTGCTTATAATCTCACTGTTGTTACTTTTCTGATAAACGTTTAGGGGCAACCGGAGAATGGGAGAGCTCCATGGGAAGGGGTATGTATGAGGGCCTCAACACCTCCACATGACAATTACCTCTTAGTTTTCTCTGTCGTGATATATCAACAGCAGTCTTAAAGTAGCCTTTCTCCCTCGTTCTGTTCATGCACAGGTGCGAGCCAGGTGCAGAAATGAGTGGGCTATGTTCAGGGATCGTCTCGAAAATGCTGACAAGGCATACCTCTCTCAAATGAATAAGGAGTGATTTCAATGTTTTGTATGCATCTTTCTACCTGACTTGGCTTTGAAGGCCGTATTATTCAAAATTCCTCTTGGGAATTTTGCTCGAAGCAGGAAGCTCAGTTTCTGAACGGCATTTTGTTTATCCGGTCATTGGTGCTGTTCTCATCAGGGGGGCATTTGCTGAAAGCGATAGGAGATTCTCTGTATAGAAGAAGATATTTTTTTCTTTTTCCAGTCTTCTTTGGTTGTCATTTGGTATTATTTGTTCCCAGTTGATGCTGATACCAAAAAATAATTAGCTTCTGTGCGTAGCTGTGTGGTCCATGATGGTCTATGACCGCTGATTTACTTTCATTTCTGTAAATGATTTTGGAAAGTTGTGCTGCCAATTCATTTGGCATTGCTCGTATAGAAATTCAAATTGCTCATGTTTGATTCTTTTTCTACTTTTCTTTTTTGGTTCCTTTGTCCTATTCTTTTCAAGTTGGCCATTAAAGATTGAGTTACGTGAATTGTCTAATTAAATAGATGAGTCTGATTTCACGGTCAAAATGCCCATATATTGGATTATTATTTATTTTGAAGAGGTTAAAAATTAAAATAATTGAAAATCAAAATTTGATAAAAATCATAAATTGAAAATTAGACTTTTCTTATTTTATCAATTGAAAATCAAATTGACTGACAATTTAGAGAATTTATTAAGTAAAATGGTATAATTATAAGAAATTTCAATTTTTTAATTTTTTATTATTAATCAAATTGAGATAATTGGAAATTAAAATTTAATAAATTGAAATCAAACTTAATAACTAAATGAATAATATTAATTCGGTTAAATACTATCAAACCTCACAACATAGGCACTGTTGGATTAAAAGAATTCTGTGACTTCCAGTCGATCCCATTTTTTTTGGTGGGAGCACATCAAGTCAGTTTCATTTGAGGACATCAAATCACCAACGATACTCTAGTTCTTCAAAAAGTTGCTCATTTTATGCGAAACAAAACAGATCGAAAAAATTGGATTATGATTAAAATTGACTTAGAAAATACGTATGACTGTTTCCACTGGAATTTTATCTTCAACAGTCTTTTGAATGCTGGTTTTCCTTTTGAAATGCATTGTATGTTGGTGTATTGTTGGAAGAATATTAGCTCTAAAATTATCTGGAATGATAGCCTCACCGAAAGCTTTATTCCTCCCATAGGAGTTCGTCAAGGTGATCCCCTATCTCCATATTTCTTTATCTTATGTATGGAGCGACTCTCTCATGGTATTGATAAGGCTATCAGAGAAGAAAACTGGAAAATAGTTATTTTTTATCGAGGAGGTTTGCCTATTTCTCATCTTTTCTTTGCGAATGACCTCATTTTATTTGCTGAAGCGTCTCTTGATCAAGTCAATGTTATTAATGGCGTCCTGGAAGATTTTTGTTGTTGTTCATGCCAACTGGTTAACAAGGAAAATTTAGCTCGTTGTGTCCAATAATGTCAGCCACCAGATAGCTATTGAGTTGAGGAATCGTTCTGAATTCCTACTTACTGATGATCTCGGTCACTATCTAGGCACTCCTATTATCATGGCAGATCAGGCATAAAAAATTTCTTCTATCTTGTTGACAAAGTTAGATGTAAATTGTCCAGTTGGAAGGCCAAAACTTTATCTATGGCCGGTCGTATCACTTTGATTAAATCAGTCCTCCTTCCCATTCCTAATTATGCCATGCAAACTGCAGTTCTTCCTATATCTACGTCTAAAGCTATTGAACGACTTTGTCGTAATTTTATTTGAGGATCTTCTACCGATGAAAGGAAAATTTTTTTTTTCTTTTTTTATATTCATTATAAAAAAAATCATATTTTTGTTATAAGCCCTTTTTTAAAATACTTAAATAATAAGTTCAATATAAAAAAAAAAAAACCTGCCAATCCGAGTCATAAATTATCCATAAACTCAACTTGTAAATTTATTATGTAAACGAAAACTGAAGCTGATGTGTTCTGGTAAGAATCACGGCCATGAAAGTGTTAAAAAACATTACACTAAATAATTTATAGTCTTCAAATTTATGAAACTTCTAATCTCTCAAATCAAATTGGTAAGTCATCTTTATCATAACAGCTAGTTGTTATGCAAGAAGTCCATATCAAATAATTATTGTTTTTAAATTTTCACATTTATTGTTAAAAATGATGTACTCTTTCTGTACTATTTTAAAATATTATTTTCTCTATTTTAATTTATCATATTTTAAATGTTTTTTCAAAATTTGAGAAATAAATTTATATGAATATCACTATGTATTATATATTTTATTAAATATTTTTCTTTTTTATCGGTCTCTACATTTAATTAAAATTAAATAAAATTTTTAAAAATATAAAAGGATATTTTTATTAATGACTATAATTTTTTTATGAAAATAAAATATTTTAATTATTTTTTTAATTTTCATGAAAAATTAAAAATTAACTTTTAAAATGGAACGGAAAGAGAGTAATTTAGTAAGTTTGATATAAAGGATATATTAAATATAAATAGTTGGATAAAAAATATAAAAATATATATTTTTTAATTTAATTGTTTATATTTATTAATATATAGTACATATAATAATGATGAAAAGGGTTTTTAGCATTTTTCAAGTTTTGAAAAATAGTTTGAATTTAGAAATATCCTAAATTTCTAAGTAATATTTATGCTTTTTAATGACATCACTTCTTACCACTGCCTTTTCAAGTTATGCCTTCGGATTGAAAGTTAAGAGTTAAGACCATAAATTTACGTAGAAATTTAGAATATAGAAACTCCGTTACTTTCAGTCGAATATCAATACTTTATTTTATTTTTCGGGTCAAAAAATGTATTCAATTAAAAAGATCATTTTCATTAATCTAATTTTCCGAAATTGTCTTCTATAAAAAAAATCCGAACTCTGTATCTATAATAGTAATATTTTCTACCACATTTGATGTGCATGCACGCCAAATCAATGATAAATTGCCATATAAAAAATTATTTTTACTTTACGCCAAATCCATGATAAATTGTCATATAAAATAATTATTTGTACAACTTTTTATTTGCTTGCTGTCCATACATCAGGTGTAAATAAGAAATTTCTTCTATAAAATTTATGGATTTTAATTTATTATGAAAATATCCATAAATTTTAACAGTATTGAACATTTATAGATTCATTTGTTAGAAATTAAAGTTCGGAAATATTTTTGTTATTAACTGATAATACCTAAAATAAAATTAACTATAAGGTCGGCTCATTTAAGGCTCACGAAGAGACCTAAGATTAAAAACCCAAAAAATCAAATACTCAAAGGTACAAATATGACAGATACCCACATAATGAGGGGACTCTCTCTCTCTAACTCTTCATACTCTCTCTCCTTTAAACTTTCTCTCCACACTTCAATAGCTAACTTAGGTATCAGAACACAAAATCTCAACAAAACCGGACTAGTTCTCTTTTTTGCTGGTCATTAAAACCTCTCTCACCATGGCTAGCGATCTCTCTTTCTACGAAAAAATTTTGTGTTTTATCATTTGGTGCTTTCATTGAAAGTTGATGCCGGATCTGAGCTACTCAGCCTAAAATCAAAAAAAAAATGATGTTCGTCCTATGGCTGCTTAAAGGAGCTTCAACGCCAAACTTCATATCTACTATTGCCCCTCTGTAAAAGAAAAATTCACGAAGAAATTTGAGCTTTATTTCACCAAAAAAGTCTAGATTTAAAAGATCTTGAGCTTTATTTCACAGAGAAAGCCTAGATCTAAAAATCCTGAGCTTGATTTTAAAGGAAAAGCTTAGATCTAAAAGTCTTTAGTTATATTTCGCGTGGAAGCTCTGAATCTAAAAAATCTTGGGTTTGATTCTTCAAAAAAAAGAAGACTGAGGGAAAGATGAGAGCAAAGATCTAAGATGATCGAGATCGACGGACGACGAGGCCTACGGAGCCTATTCCCAAGAAAGGCAAGCGACCTTACTCTCCACCTGCAACAAATCACAGATCCATCTTTCTCATAACGGGGAGGAAAACCTAAGGTGCAACCACGTGCTACCAATCCTACAAAGGAGAGGTAGTCCTGCCAACTCATTTAAAAAGCAAAGGAGTACCAATAAATGAGCAAGGAAATTTTTTGTTCTCATGGTCAAATGATCTGAAATTCAAAATCAAGTTTAAAATATTCCAAAATAAAGGTTAGTTTCAACGCTTCTTTTTATGCTTTTTGACTAATTTATTAGTACATGTGATTCATTATTTACTTTTAGTTTCTTAATATTTCAATGTGAAATTGTTGAAAACTTCTTTTTCATAATATATTATTTCTACAATGTGTTAAATCCCAATCGATAATTTTTTATTCCGGTCGATGAAAAATCCGATCCGATGATTTTTTATTTCAGTCGATGAAAAATCTCGATCGATGATATTTATTCCAGTTGATGATAAATTCCGATCGATGATTTTTTATTCCAGTCGATGAAAAATCCGATCCAATGATTTTTTATTTCCGTCGATGAAAAATCCCGACCGATGATATTTATTCCGGTTGATGGTAAATCCCGACCGATAATTTTTTATTTCGGTCGATGAAAAATCCGATCCGATGATTTTTTATTTTGGTCGATGAAAAATCCCGACCGATGATATTTATTCTGGTTGATGGTAAATCCCGACTGATGATTTTTTATCCCGGTCAATGAAAAATCCAATACGATGATTTTTAATTTCGGTCGATGAAAAATTCCAACAGATGATATTTATTTTGGTTGATGATAAATCCCAACCAAAGATTATTTATTTCGGTCGATGTAAATCCTGACCGATGATTATTTATTTCGGTCAATTTCGATGATTTTTTATTCCGATCGGATGTTATTATCGCCACCGTCAAGAGTGGATCGGATGTTATTTTCGCTAGCATTAAGAGCGGATCGGATCGAAAAACCATCCATCTCCAAAAGTGGATCGGATGTTATTATCGCCACCGCCAGGAACGGATCGGATCGAAAGATCATCCACCGCCAAGAGCGGATTGGATCGAAAGACCATCCATCGCCAAAAGCGGATCGAATGTTATTATCGTCGCCGCCAAAAGTGATCGGATCGGAATATCCTCCACCACAAAAGTGAATAGGATGATCTCCACTGCCAAGAGCGGATCGGATCGAAAGATCATACACCGTCAAGAGCGGATCGGATGTTATTATCGCCACCGTCAAGAGCGGATCGGGTTGGATCGAAAGACCATCCATCGTCAAAAGCGGATCGAATGTTATTATCGTCACCACCAAGAGCGGATCGAATCGAAAGATCATCCATTATTAAGAGCGGATCGGATCGAAAGACCACCCATCGCCAAGAGCGGATCGGATGTTATTATCGCTACCGCCAAGATCGGATCAAAAGACCCTCCACCGCAAGAGCGGATCAGATGATCACCACCGCCAATAGCGGATCCGAAGACCATCCACCACCAAGAGCAGATCGGAAGATCCTTCACTGCAAGAGCGGATCGAATGATCGCCACCATCAATAGCGGATCGAAAGACCATCCACCGCTAATAGCGGATTGGATGTTATTATCGCCACCGCCAGGATCGAAAGATCCTCCACCGCAAGAGCGGATCGGATGATCGCCACCACCAAGAGCGGATCAGATGTTATTATCGCCACCTCCAAGAGCAAATCGGATCGGAAGATCATCCACTGCCAAGAGCCGATCGGATGACATCCATCGCCAAGAGCATATCGGATCGAAAGATCCTCCATCGCAAGAGTGGATCGGATGATCGCCACCTTTAAGAGCGGATCGGATCGGAATACCATCCACCGTCAAGAGCGATCGGATGTTATTATCACCGCCAAGAGCGGATCGGATAGGATGATCGACCACCGCCAAGAGTGGGCCGGATCGAATGATCGACCACCGCCAAGAGCGGGTTGAATAAAAAAAGTCGCGAAAATGCTTTGAGAAATTCTCATCCATCGCCAACAGTGACTTCGAAAAATCTCTCAGACAACATAAGCAACCGTAAAGTGGGTTAGTAAATATTTATAAAATTGCAAAAAATTATTTGCAGGATAAAATTATAAAATTTTCGATCGACGTCACATCCTGATCAATGCATCTATCTCAGTCATTCAAAGACGGATGACTCTATTTAATTTCGATTGACGTCACATCCCGATGATGTATCTAGCTCGATAACTTTTTCGACACTCTCGAGCCTTCGATCTCAAAGATCGAATTTGTATAGGGGATTAGTGATAATATCCAAAATAAAATTAACTATAAGGCCGGCCCATGCAAGCTCCACGAAGAGGCCTAAGATCAGAAACTCAAAAAATTCAACACTCAAATGTACAAATATGACAGGTATACACATAATGTGGGGGCTCTCTCTCTCTAACTCTTCATACTCTCTCTCCATTAAGTTTTTTCTCCACACTTCGATAGCTAACTTAGGCATTGGAACACAAAAACTCGGCAAGACTGAGCTATTTCTCTTTTTTACAGGTCATTAAAGTCTTTCTCATCATGATCGATAATTTCTGTTTTTACGGTAAAATTTTGTACTTTTATCACTAACTATGACTCAAAAACAAAATTGGACATTAGAAACATAGTTTAATATCAAACTATTATTTTTCTAATAATCAATTCATTTAATCACCTAGGCTTTGATTCTTTGTTAGTGCATGTGATTCACACAAAAAATAAAAATAAAAAAAATAAATTGCCATTTTATCCTAGATACGTAGATATATTATTTTTTAAAAAAATTAATTAAAAAAGCATAATACCTTAATTACATTAAAATATAGGACCACCTGAGTATCATGATCATTGCCTAAATAATATAAACTTATACTATTGTTATTGGTGCAACAATAATGTCAAAATCAAAAGGTATTTTTTGCCTAATTTTGCTTGGTTGGTAATTGTGATTTTCAAAAAATTAAAAGAAAAAAGGATATTTTTGAGTGAAATTGAAGGCTTCCTTTTATATAAAATTTTCAGTCACCAACTTTGAGTTTGAGGATGGCAAAGCTTTTTGCTTGCATTAGCAGATATATGTAAATCTTACCTTCCTGCCTTGTGTGCTAAGACTCATTTAATTGCTAAAACTATGCAAAAACAAGCATATACAAAATATTACTTCATAAATGTTTCAAATTTTATTGAGAAAAAGAAATATTATTCATTAGACTAACTCACTGTATCCTACTCTACTATTAAAATAAGATTTTAAAAATATAATATGTCATAATTTAAACCACGTCGGTTCGATTTTCAAATGAAACTTATTAAATTATCCAAATGCTCACTTTTATTGACATAGAAAAAGTAAACTAAAAATGCAGTTTTCAGCCAGAGAGATGAGATGGATGGTAATGGTCTTGCGTTCAAATTCTAAGAATGAAGTATTTTTAAAAATACTTTAAAGAGAGTATTTTGTACCCTTTAAGCCTATCCAGTTGAAATATAAATTAATCAACCCAGTAGACTTTAGATACCAATTAAATATATGGTTATATCAAAAAAGAAAATTTCAGGTTTAATAAATCAGACAGATAGGAGATTCATCTCTATTATCCATTGAAAACATAAAGAGACTTTCAAACTAAATTAACCGACCAAATGCTAATATTCAGAACTCACATAAAACATAATTAAATTCAGGAAGAAATGAATTGGCCGAATGCTCACATTTAGCATCCATAATCATAACTTAAAAAAGAACTTAAAAAACTAAAAAAAAAGGTCTTATAAAAAATGATATTAAATAATGAAAAAAAGAAAATAATTAACAAAAAAAAAGGTTTTAAAAGAAAATAATTTAATTGTCAATTGAAGTTGAACTCTTACCATATTTGACTGTAAAATTGCCACAACAAACTTGCCTGGTTGAATGTGATACCCAAAAAATGGAACAAATAACAAATATATCAAATAGTTTGGCACCAAACCCTTTATGCCATTTTACATATATAAATTCTCCTAATTTTCCATTCTTTCTTACACAAGCCAAATTCGCTTTCTCTCTTTCACTCTGTTATATATATATATCTCTATATACACACCACCACCTCCTCAGCTACTGGCACCGCCGCGCCACCGGATTCCGGTCGTTGCATGGAGTTGTAAGGAGCCCTATTTCTTGCGTATAGCCATTTGTATATTTTCAAAAGGTTTGTGTATCCATTACACTATTTTTAAATGCTCTCTATTTATGCATGTTTATATTATATGAGATAAATATTAAATATTAATTTGACACTTTCTTGAATTTTCAGGGCTCCTTCAACTCCAATAATTCTTTTATTTTTTGCTGTTTTTTAAGACTCCTAAAAGGTGCCTTTGTGTTCTTCTTTCTTTTCCTCTCCACTACTCTCTATATGAATTTCCTTTACAAGATTTTACGTAGAAAAGCTACATTTATATTTAAAAAAAAAACACATTTAAATTTGTTTTTCAAGCAGAAAATTTTTATAAAAAATTGATAAATTTTTCTCATTTTATAATCAAATATTTTTCTAATCTTATTTTAGCTTTACCTTAGTTATAATTCTTCATGACAAAAGGAAACAAGAGATTGTAATTCCTTAACATCATATACATTACTATTTTTGAGGTTTTGGATATACAATATTAGGAGTAATTTTCTTCATTATCCATTTAAAAAAAAAAACAAAATTCCTATTTTAGCAATTTAAAAAAAAAAACACCAGCATTCTTCAATCTTCACAAAGTACATATATTTTAAAATCCAGCCAATAAAAAAACAAAATGACAAAGTCTATCATTATCAATTATGCTTTTTTTAAAATTTCACAAGTAACTATTTAAAAATTCTAACATATATATATATATATATATATATAGTTTTTTCTTTTCACTTTATAATTTATGATCATATATATAAATATAGATTCTGTCTAATTTGCTTCTTCTTCTTCTAAAATAATATTAATAATAATTTTAGATTATTATAAAAGATGGGAGAAATGTCAAGCTTCCAGTTGGGGGTTATTGGTGCACTGTTTCTTTCGGTGGCGTCATCTGTTTCCATTGTTATATGCAACAAAGCTTTGATGAGCAATCTTGGCTTCCCATTTGGTAATTATTAATTAATTAATTAATTACTTAATTTTCCATTCCATAATTAAAAATTATATAAAATAAAATTTTAATTTTTTTTTATTTTTTAATTTTAGCTTCAACTCTGACTAGTTGGCATCTAATGGTAACATTCTGCACTCTTCATTGTGCTCAACGTTTCAATCTGTTCGAGTCCAAACCAATTGACATGAAGACTGTTATGCTTTTCGGAATTCTTAATGGCGTTTCTATTGGTTTGCTCAACTTGAGCTTGGGTTTCAATTCCATTGGTTTTTATCAGGTAATCGCCATAACTTTTTACGTACCTGCATTCGCTGCATGTTTTTATTCGAATATATAATTATTAATTTGTGTTTTTTTTTAATTAATATATTGAGCAGATGACTAAACTTGCGATCATACCATTCACTGTGCTATTGGAAACTCTTTTCCTAAAAAAGCAATTCAGGTTATCAATAATACATAATTTCCTTTAGTTTATTATTCAAATATAATTTCCTGAATTGACTCCAATAAGTTTTTTTTTTGTTATATATATATATATATAAATTGCAGCCAGAATATTAAACTTTCTCTGTTTCTATTGCTTGTTGGAGTTGGCATTGCCTCTGTGACAGATCTCCAGCTCAATTGTCTAGGGACTATTCTATCTATGCTAGCCATTGTAACAACCTGCGTTGGCCAGATTGTATCCATTCTTTTTTTTTTTACAACTAATAATTTTCAAGTAAATCATAAATAAATGAGTTAGATTCTTAACTTAATTACAGCTGACAAATACAATACAAAAGAGGCTAAATGTGTCATCCACACAGCTGCTATATCAGTCGGCTCCATTTCAAGCAGCAATTTTATTTGTATCAGGGCCTTTGGTTGATCAATTCCTTACCAAAAAGAATGTCTTTGCATATAAATACTCTCCTATTGTTCTGGTACATCTTCACTCTCTCTTTCTTATATATATATAAATTTTTTTTATATATAATTACATCATTGAGAACTGTGAGGTTGAAACGTGCAGGCATTCATAATCCTATCATGCTTAATATCAGTGTCAGTGAACTTCAGCACATTTATGGTGATAGGGAAGACATCACCAGTAACATATCAAGTGCTTGGGCATCTGAAAACATGTCTTGTTCTTGGCTTTGGTTATACATTACTGCATGATCCTTTCACTATCAGAAACATTATTGGAATTCTCGTTGCCATTTTTGGTATGGGCTTATACTCCTATTTTTGCACCCAAGAGAACAAGAAAAAACAATCTCTTGATCTTTCTTTAGGCCCTCAGGCAAGACCCTTTCTTTTCTTCTCCTTTTTATTTATTTAAGAACATGCATGCTCTAATAAATCTGCATAGTAAATTTTGATCCCTAAATGAAAAAATAATATTTTTTTATCTCAACCCTCCAAATTAATGACTATTGATATGTAGAAATTTTTGTTCGTGAATTCAACTAAATCTATATTTATAAATCGAGCTAATAATATTTTATATTTTTATATATTGACATGTATGTATACGAATGGAAAATTAACATTTTTTTTATTTGTTTTCAGGTGAAGGAAAAGGATAACACACCACTATTAGGTTTACAAGACAAAGAAAACCATGAGGCAAAAAAATCACCAAAGGACTCTCTTGTCTAAGTAAATAGGCTTTTTTTTTTTCCTCTTTTTGCCCTGTAAAAAAGGTTCGTTTTATGAGGGTGTTGATTGCCTAAGACATTTTGTTGGGTGTAAGTAAAGGACTTGATTTTTTTAATAAGAAACTTTTTTAATTTCAATTTGCTAGATACCCTTTGATTAATTTTCTAGCGTTATATCATTTTATAAAAGAGAATTAATAGAACTAATGAAGTATTAGCTTATTAATTTTTTCCAATGCCAACAAAATATTATAGTAGGAATTAATAAATAAAGGTAAAAGAAAAGGTAACAAATTCTTCATTAAATTCTGAAAAAGTTACATTAAAAAGAAAAAAAAATAAAAATTGGTAATTTGAGTGGAATTGAAGGAGTAACATCTTTTTCCATATGTGAGAATTTTTTAATTTTCTTATACCAAATGATATTCAAGGATTTTTTTTTTTATGTGCATAAAATTTTAATTTTACCTTTGAACTATTCCTCCTTGTATAATATATTGTAATCAATGTATCAAAATCTTGAAAATAGCTAATAATATAAAGGGCTTTTTACAAAAATATACAGGAAAAAAATAAAAATAATAAAAAATACTACCTTTCCATGATTTTTTCATTAATATAATTTTTAAAATTTTTCATATCAAAAATACAACTCACCCTTTCAAAAATACAACTTTTTCCCGTATATTCTCATTTTTCTAATTTTTTCGGTCTCCTCTCTCCAAACCTCTTTGATCACCGACGACTTCGTCTTCGTTGATCGTCAGTTATTAAACGATTTCTTTCACAATGTGATCAAGATTTATGGGTGTTCAACTAGTTAATCAAGAAAGCAACAGATACCCTTCTTGATATGCCAAAGGAATTTAACTGTTGGCCAACTGTGAAGACTTTTAATCTTGCATTGAATTTGCTCATTTCAGCAAAGCTCTTTGATGTTGTTTATGAGTTATATGTGAAGGCTCCTATGTTGGGTGTGGAGATTGATTCTTGTTGTCTTAATACTCTGATCAAAGGGTTGTGCGAAAATGGGGACTTAAATTTCGCATTCCACGTGCTCGACGAATTTCCTAAATAGAGGTGTAGGCCTAATGTTAGAACATTCTCTACACTTATACATTACTTATGTGTGAAAGGGGAAGTAGATAAGACTTTTGGATATCATTGATAATCGCTATTGGTGGTATAGTTTTCAGCACTATTGGTTGAACAAAAATGAAAAAGAGGGTTCCTATGACAGTTTGGAGAAGAAGAGCTGAAGTTAGGATATAAAAGAAATTATACATTGTATTTGTGTTCGATGATTTCACTTTGTATAAATGCTAGTTTGTGTTGTTATGTTGTTACATTGTGTGGTTATTTAAAGATAAATTAAAATATTAAAGTTTAGGAATTGGTATATTGTACAACCTAGCTCACTTGTCAGCCTTTACTATTTTCTATCAAAGCTAAAATGAAAGTAGTGAGAGCAATGACGCTGTAATACATATAAGCAATTATGACTCTTAATTAAGCTGTAATTAAGAAATTCTAGTTAAAAATTTGCCTCCATGAAGATGTCCTTTTCAAAATGTTTCATTATTATAATTGTTTTATTAGGGAGAAATTATAAATTTATGGTTTTAGAAGGGCCAATATTAATATTATGAAAGGCATAAATAGAAACGTGGAGATATTTTTGAAATTTATGCACTGCCAGGCTGCCACCAGTCACCGCCATGCAACACTGACATTGTCATTTTAATTGATTGTGTTCATTAATTGAAAGCAATCAGGAAATTTTCATAGACCTTGTTAATTTGATTGCTCGTTTATATATTAAAGGTGTTTGTTTCTGCGTATATGCTTAGGCATGCTTTGTTTGGTAATCTAAAACTTGGCGTTAGAGTGTATTACCTGACACAAATGGGGACAAAAAGCACAAACAGACTTCGTTTTGCTCAAAAGAATCATCATGATGCCAGGTGCCGATACTAGAAAACGGATTCTCGACAATGCTGGACAAAATCTCCTGATTAGATTTCTCTGAATTTTTTCTACTTTTATTTATGGGTTAATTGCACTAGAAATTGAGATTATACCATTTCGATCATTTCCTTGAATTTTTTGAAGACCCATTTGCTTAAATTGCTTAATGATTTGATTCTTTAAACATAAAAAAAAAATTACCCATTTGCGTAATTTGCTTAATGATTTGATTCTTTAAACATAATTATTTTTACTCATTAACAATTGGGTCTCTTTTTTCCTTTTCAAAATTTGAGATGCAAAGTTTATATACTATATTAGGCTTAATTAAAATTTAATTGAACAAGTACACAATGTGTATATCATGTACACACCGTGTGTATGTGCTATACATAGCGTGTACATCTAGTACACACCGTGCGTACATGTTGTACACAGTGTGTACATCTAGTACACATAATATGTACATGCTATACACAGTATGTATACCATGTACATACCGTGTGTATGTGCTATACACAGCGTGTACATTTAGTACACACCGTGTGTGCATGCTGTACACAGTGTATACATCTAGTACACAGTGTGTACATCTAGTACACATAGTGTGTACATGCTGTACACAATATCTACATCTACTACGCACCATATGTACATGCTGTACACAATGTATATATCATGTACACACCGTGTGTATGTGCTATACACAGCGTGTACATCCAATACACACCATGTGTACATACTGTACACAGTATGTACATCTAGTACACATAATATGTACATGCTATATACAGTGTCTATATCATGTACACACCGTGTGTATGTTTTATACACAGCGTGTACATTTAGTACACACCGTGTGTACATCTAATACATAGTGTGTACATATTATACACAATGTCTACATCTAGTACGTACCGTGTGTACATGTTGTACACAGTGTGTATATCATGTACACACCGTGTGTATGTGCTATACACAGTGTGTATATCTAGTATACACCGTGTATACATGTTGTACACAGTGTGTACATCTACAATGAATTTTTGCTAAATAAATTACAAAAAATGAATTGTACTTAAGTTGTCTATAAGAGATATTTTTTAGAGACGGCGTGAAGCGTAGCAGATAAGTTTCGTGGAATGGAAGTCAATTACTGATTATACACATGGACTGATTTGCAACCACAAGTTTGAGATTTCAATGTGCTCAAAACATTTGCATCTTTTAAGCCTTCATTTAGTACCGTCTGCCGAAGTGTTTAGTTGAGGGAAACAAAAAAGTAGAGATGAACTATATATATATATATATATATATACTCTGTTAATTCCTAACCTTGTAGAACTTGAATATTAGGATGTGTCCAAATGATTTGTAAATTGTTCACATGAATTAAGGCAATGACTCTTTTTTTTTAAATAATTTTTTTATTAAGCATTTAAGAAAATAATTATAAGGAAAAATTTGAAAAAAATAGTTAGCATTTCGTTAATATTTTTAACATGACTTCATGGCCAGCTCTTCTTTGCTCCTCTACAAATGATTGTATAGACATCGTAGGGATGACTCTGTCTACAGAGCTATACAAATACAAATTATTATTATTATTATTATTATTATTATTATTATTATTATTATTATTTAATTGAAAAACGAGGAAGCAGAAGGAGACATTCTATATATAATTCAAATACAAATTCACCACTTGAGGCACTTTATGTATTAATTATTATTTGTATTCAATCAAAAACAAAATCATATATATAATATATATTATGGTAAAGTGCAAGCCAAGAAATAGAAACACAAATTTTAAAATAACCCTAGTTTTGCATCATAAAATATATATGTATTTATATTCATATTTAAATATCCCCTCAAATTACGACTACGTACCAATTATTAAATTAAACAAGCAAAATATATATAAATATATAGAACCAAGTATTGGAAAACTAATAAATAAAAAAAATACATAAAATTGAACTTACTGAGCTTGAAGAGTCTGCAACTTCAATGAATATACATATTTATAAGTTTTTCAAGGCTTCATTTCACTCTGTCAATGAATTAAACACAACAAACATCTCATCGAATCAATTGCTATACCATTTTCACTTTTTCACCCCAGCTCCCTCTTCCTCTTTCACTGTCCATGCTCACCGGCTCAACGCAGCAAAGGAGCTATGAATTTTTCCATTTCCATTTTCACTTTCTCATTCGGGCTCTGAATTCAAAGCTCAATGCAGCAAAGGAGCTGGATATAGAATTAAGGATCAGAAATCTAAACGGATTGGAGGTAAATCATCAATTGGATCCACAAATGAATACAAATTGGAGAACTTTCGATTTGCAGGAGAATGATCAGAGAATAAGTGGTGGATGGGGAATCTAGCCCCATGGAGGTAATTACAGGTCTCAGGAAATTCGAATGCCTCCTTCGGAATTTTCAAACAAGCCAAAAGGAGGAGGCTATAGTTAGGAAACATTTCATCGAATCAATTGCTAATACCACCACGAATGACAACCAGCAATTAAAGATTGGAGGCAGTGATGAAACCCTAGAATAACAAAAGAAGAGGTGTGGAGAAGAGAACAAAAAAACAAAAAGAGATGCACTTATCTATTGAATGAGCCACCACCCATGGCTTTTCCCTGCGGTGAAAAACGGGATGGCGTCAAAAGCAGAGCGATAAGAATGAGGAAGTGAAAAAAGTAGTATTTTTTAAAATGAAAATTTAAAATGTAAGATTTACGAAAGATTATAAACGAGGGTTGTATTTTTTGAAAAAAGGGATAAAAATCTGGCATTTGGGGTAATTTCCTCTAATATAAATTGGGACCATTCGCCGTCTGCACTCTCACCGGCCCAAACCTGAGCCTGCCAAAGCCCAGTTGGAACCTAAAGTTTAACCAAGCCCATTTATTACTACTTTTCTTTCTTTCTTCTTTCTTCTTCTTCTTCTTCTTCTTCTTCTTGTTTTTTGCAATCGTTCCTCACTGCAATAAATTTTCTTGGAAAATGGCTATAGGCTTGACCCGTGGGCTTTGACTGTGGGAAGTCAACCGTAACTTTTAGGCTTGGATATTAAATAATAAAAATTTCACCTGGGTAACTTGTAAGTGGATATATTAAAGAATTTTGGTCAACCTACGAAAATGAATTTGGCAATTAAAGAATTTTTACATTTTTTTTAGTTGGAGCAGAAAGAAAATTAATACATTTTTTTAATAATAATAATTAGACTATCACACGCACATATATGAAGGGGCAATTCACAAGAATTAATGACGTGATTCTCAATTTTTTCTTTTTAAAAAAGATGGTTTCGTAATTTCCAATATTCTTGGGTAGGTAAGCCTCCATGCTGTGTTCAAGATTTCAATTAATCTCATAAAAAAATAATAATTTATGAAATTTGGTCGTATGTGGGCAGTCAGATTCTTACAGAACCAAACTATTAGGTGGAAATTCCTGTCCAAACATATACTAATAAATTGTAAATTCAGGGTACCTATCTTTGTCTTCTCAATCACTTTTTGCTCACGAGCTTAACATTTTAATGTGACATGCAACTACTTGCTTAACTTCAAGTGTGTTAGACTTTAACTCCATCTACAAATTCAATTCTTATTACCTACCAAGTGATTTCGGTGCAGTTCAATTTATTATATAATCTGTATTATTATAAATTTAATAATGATGTATTAAATTTGCCATCCAATTCTCGCCAGCCAACTATATATATTTATGAATCATAAATTATGATTGGTTTATAATTAAATTTATCGTGATTTGGTCCAAATCCATTGGACCCACAAATTGCGAGCTATAGTTTTAGATTTTCCAATGCTTGATTAAGTGAAGTTTCAAAGACTAATGAATTACTAGTTAGGTATATTAAGTATACAAAGATAGATTTATCTACAAACTGTTTTTTTTTATTATTATTTTGATATGACATATTGACTCTTTGATATTCAATAAATTATGAAATTGATGAACATGTTATGAGATTAATAATTCAGTTTGACATTGGAAATAATAAAGGTGGTGAAGTGGTCATGTATAACTCCATGACAGTCTCTAGCAACCGCTATCTTCCTATAACCAAAAGAAGCATGAGAATTTAATTTGATGACTTCTTCCGGGGTTTAGGTCATCAAATTAAGTCAGAGATAGAGACAGATCCAAAACTTATTTTCCGTAGGGCAAACTTATTTACATCTATCAAATATATATTAAATCTTCTAGTTTGATACATCGATATTCAATTAAATTTTAAATTAAAAAAAGGATAAATATAAATATTTATTTTTCATATTTACTATAAATAAAATAATATATTTTTATTATTGCTGTTATAAATAATAATAAATATGAGTCGTAAAAAAAATTTGAGAATTCAAACCGATAGGTTGGGCGAGCAAGACTGTCCTATCAGAATCACTTGCTCTGCCCCGAAAGGCTACTTTGTTTATGGCTTTTCATATTTCTCAAACAACAAAAATAATCTTGGATAAGGATAACACCTTTTATTTATTTATTTATTTATACCATTCTTAATCAACTTTACTTTACTGACGTCGTAAAAAAAAAAACAAAAAAAAAATCATTAAACTTTGCTGCTATACTCCCTCGCATGATTGAAGGCCTGAAGGATCGGTAAATAATTGCTTACGGTTGATTTTTTTTTTTTTTGTAATTTTCTTGCTGTGCATTAATTATTGTTAGCGGAGAAGCTGTAACATTAAATTAATATCTCTTCCTATTGGAGACTTAGTATCTTACGCTAAACATGTACTATTTGCATATAGAAGATAGTTTGCTTTCGGTGGACAATTGAAGCCATTTATTATTCATATAATAAGCTTTAAATATCTAAATATTTAGTATTTACTACTTGACAATTTATATCTTGATTCTTGATGTGAAAGTTTGCATGACTTATACGTCTGAATCACACTATTGTTTTTACTTTTTTTTTAAATACACTATTATTGTTACTTAGAAATAACAAATATCAGAAATTAGAGGTGTACACGGTATGATTCAATTTAAAAATTTATAAATTTTTATATTATTTTAAATTTCGAATATTTTAAAAATTAAATATTATAATTGTCTTGAAAATTCGAAATAATTCGGTACAGTTCTATAAAAATTCAGTACAATTCAATACAATTCTCCGATTCTTTCGATACAAAACAATACAATTTGGTATTTCGAATAATTCAATATTTTTAAAATTTTGCATGTTTTGTATTGTACCGTTGACTTTATTTGAAACGGATCTGGATATTTAACCGAGAATCAGACCGAGAACTATACTGAATTATCTTGTACCGAAAAAATTGATATTTATTAATTATTATATATAATACTAGTAATTTATATATAAATATTACTTATAATTTTAAAATAATATCTTAAAACATGCAAAATTTTAAAAATATTGAATTATCCGAAATACCAAATTGTATTATATTATATTATTTTGTACCGAAAGAATCGAAGAATAATATTGAATTATACCGAATTTTTATAGAACTGTACTAAATTATTCTGAATTTTTAAGACAATTATAATACTTAATTTTTAAAATATTTTAAATTTTAAAATAATATAAAAATTTATAAATTTTTGAATTGAAACTAATATGTACACCACTAACTCTTACTAATTTAATATGAGAGTTTGGCAACGAATAACTAAAAGTGCTTTTTTTCAGTTAATTTGAATTTATATCCCATAAATATATAAAAAAATAAAATATTTTATTTAAATATTTAAATATATTTTTTTCTTTTCATTTCAAAAGGTTATGGTGTGATTAAAAAATAATAATTAGATTTAAATTTTTTTTCATTATTTTTATGTATCACTTTATTAAATATATTTTTATTATATTCTCTATTAAATATTTTTTATTACTTTTTAATTTCAATTAAAATTAAATAAAATTTTTAAAAATATAAAAAATATATTTATTAATAATTATAATTTTTTATAAAATTAAAATATTTTAATAGTTTATTTAATTTATATAAAAATTATTATTTTTAAATGAGACGGTAAGTCTACTACATATTTAATGTTAAATAAAATATGTGTATATATAAATATATCTCTTTAGTTAAAAGGAAAGTAAGGTCATATCATGTCATTTATTGGGGGTCTATCATTAGAATATGGTCCTCAGTAGGCCTTTTGACTTTTTGTAACGTAATAAAAGAAGTTTTAAATTTCCATACTTTGTAATTAAATTTGAAGTGAAAAATTCAACCTCATTTATTCTGCTTCTGTCGTGACTTCTCTGCTCAATTTAATGTGGATGCAGCCCTTTTTGACATACAACTCACTATAGGGTATGGTGTTGTGAATAGAGATGATTTGGGTTCTTTTAAGATGGCTGGAAGTGGACTGCTTCAAGGTTTTTTCACCCCTGCTGGGGCTGAAGGAATTGCTATCAGAGAGGTTCTAGGCTGGATTAAACTCGGAAATCTGGATCGCGCTCTAGTTGAAGCAGATGCGCAAGTAGTAGTTCGGGCTATAAATGAAAAGACTCATTTGGATTCTGATCTGGGTTTTGTGGTTGATGATTGTGTTAATTTGGTTAATTCTTTAGCCAATGTTAAAATTATGTTTACTAAAAGATCAACGTATTCCGTAGCTCGTGAGAATTTTGAAACTAATAATTATTTTTATTTTTTTTTTAATATTTACCACTAAAATAATTGCAAATAAATAAAATTAATATTTTTTATTATATTATTCTTTTCTTTATAAAAAGCTAAATTATAATGAAAATGCTACATTATGCTAGTATTAATAAATTTATAATACCATCTTCATATTTGAATATATGAAAACACTACTGCTAAGTGCCAACACCTTTTGGCTTTTGTTTTTCTTATCAGACTACCAAGTACTAATATACTTTATGAAAAAACAGTACTGATACCTTTTATAGTATTAAAAAAAATTAATACACTTATTATATCCGAAAGTACATTATTTAATAATGCTACGATCACATAAAATTCAACGCCATATGGTGCATGCACCCTATTTTTTTATTTATATTTATATTTATATTTTTACCTATAAAGTATCAAGCCCCTTTTTTTAATAAAATGTCTTTACATTTTTTTTGAAACTATATTTTAATATATTTTTAAAAAATGACATGAGTAATATAAATAGATATAAACTTTAGGTTAATTGAGATTTTTTATTTTGTTTATTTACTTTTATGGAAATATTTCACGAGTACTGATTTTAAAATTGATTTTAATAGCTACACGGTATAACTTTTGGATATTTTGATGCTATCAACTTTATTAAATAGATTATTTAACATTCTATCTTTCAAGAATTAGGTACTTGATTTCGCTATAATTCTATTGGTATTTCTTATATTCGATAGTTTGCAGTTTTTATGAATTTTGCTCATTTAAAAAAACAAGCTATTTAGCTTCTAAATATTTATGAACTTTAATTTAATTTACTTAATTTCTCTCTATATATTTTTTGTATATAAATATTAAAAAAAATTATATTTCAGATATTATCACAAAATCAATTCATCACGTGCAATGCATGTGAACATTAAGCTAGTTTAATTAAAAAAAAATCCCTAACTTTATAAAGGGAATCAAATTCCTAACTGGTGGATAAGTTTATGGTTTCTAATTAAATTCTTCATTCTCCAACCGCAAGCATATTATTCTTCTAAGCAATGTATCTCATTTGATTATGCAATCTTGTTCATCCAACTAGACGATTCATATAATCAAACTATTATTGTAAATTCACAATTTATCATATAATAAAAACTATCAATTTAAATATTTTTTTAATTTTTAATTATAAAAGGAGCATAATTTTTAATTATAATTATAAATGTTATAATTTGATACTTTCTATATATGTTTTTTATTTGAGTGTTGAACAAAGGGGTTGATTATTATTATTTTTTTAATTTTTCTTTTAACTTACTGCTTGATAAAAAAACAGTTGAATTCAAAATATATTGTTTGACTACACCCCAATAGACCCTGCCCATGCAATATACCCCTTAAGAAATATACTAAAAATTTAACTAAAAAATATTTTATTCCTTATTGAAAACAAACAACTTTAAATTTTTCTATGTCATCATCCAGAAAACAATCTTCAACTTTCTCAAAATCAACTACAAAAATTCCCACTGACAATTTTTTTTAACAAATATTTGACAGCTAATTCAATGCACCAACTTGCAGTAGAAAAAGAAATAGTCAAATATATATACATATATTTGACCATTTGAGTTTTTTGGGTTCTCATTCCAATAATTTTGGTTTTCAATATTAATTTAGTTTTTAGAGGTCAAAAATTAAAAAATCAAACCGGATTAAAGTTTTTAAAATGATGTCTTTTTTGTGTTATATATATATATATATATATTTAAAATTTAGAATATGGAACTTTAATAAATAGAAAGACCTTGTTTCATAAAAATAAATAAATAAATAAAAAGATATAGTAGTCCAAATAGATTGAACCAAATAAAAGTAGACAAAAATAAAATCATAAATTCAATTCAATTCTTTATTAGTAAAATTCATTCGGTTTTTGAAATATTAAAACTTAAATTTTCGATTTATTCAATTTTGAATCTAAGTAATAATTTATATAATGGTGTGATGTGGTATACATATACGAATATATGTACAATTAGATCAAATGTTTTCATCCTATCAAATGGTATTCACGTGTATGTATCTTAATAATGCCTATATATTATATATATAATAAAAAAAAACAATAAATTACAATTTGCAAGTAAACCCAATTGGCATTATTAGATCTAGATAGGTATTTTGAATCATTTCCCTCACCCAACCCAGCTGCCCATATCCCCAGTTCAATATAATTTCTTAGAAAATGATATTAAAACAAAAGATTAAAAAAAAATAACAATTGATTTGAATTAATTAATTAATATAAGAATTAGGAAACTAACAAGGGTAAAAAGATAATTTTATTGCTATAAATATTCGCTCCCGTCAATCTTTGTCTCATTCTCCGCGCCACTGATTCAATTTCAGTTACTTCAACAGAGAGAACAAAAAACATAGCAGAGCAACGCAGAGCCAAAACTGAAACCAAAATTAAAATAAAAACTTTCCATTTTATTTCATCTTTCAATTTCATTGCCATTTCCCGCATTAAAATATCCCTTCTTTATCTAATTCCAATCAAACGGTGTTTGATTTTCCCTTTTTCGACCCCCTTATTTCCTCTGTATCCCTTCTCAGGGATCAGAGGACATTCTTATAACAAACGCCAATTGTGAACCCAAATTTTAAGTTTCTGCAGTTGTTTATCACTTAATGAGAACTGGGTATTGAATTACTTTGGAAGTTAGTCATTTTTTTTAAAGAACCCTATACGGATGGATTTTTCACAAGATAACGAAAAAATGGAAGGGTGGTTGTATCTTGTTCGCTCTAATCGGATTGGGTTGCAATATTCAAGGAAAAGATATTTTGTTCTGGAAGATCACGTTCTTAAGAGTTTCAAGAGTACTCCTACTTCTAAAGACGAGGTTCGTTATTCTTTTTCCTTGTTAAGCCTTTGCCGTTATTTCTTTTCATTGATCGTGCCATTGCTCGGCTTTATTTAGATTATGGTTTTGGGTTAACTTGCTTTTTAAGCTTCTAAAAAATCAATAATATTTCCACTTTAGCATTATAGGTTGTGATCAGTAGTTCTGTATTTTATATATAATATTGTTTTTGGTGAAAATCATGATAGACTTCATCTTTTTTTGTTGGATTGTCATGTTTCTGTGAGATTAAATGCATGACAGGATGCAATTTGACTACCTTGAAAAATGACCATGACCAAACTCATCCAGTTCTGCTCTATGCTGGTGCTATCATTTTTTCAATCCCTCTGTAATTGCTAATGCATATATGTATATCTATAATAACATAATATTTTAGAAGCACATATCAGGAGTAAAGGGATCATTAAATAATCCATAGGCACAGTAGTTTAGCTAGACAAACACTGAATTTTTGTATGAGTTTGTTCCATAGTGACTATGAAATGTATCAAGAAGCCAAGTACAATTATCTAAATGCTTTTTAATGTATCTATAAGACTACTAAAATACAATATAAATGCTACATAACTTCAAATATTTAGTTCGTCTTTCAGTATTTGCAAGCATCAGGGAATTGAAATAGGCAAATTTCTATATCATAGAGGTTACGAGAAGGACCTCTCTGAGTGCTGTGTTTGGTGTATTTAATAATTTGATTGTTTCTATTCTTGGTATATTTAGTTCCAGGTAAATATCTGAGGCACAGAGTGAAATGGGGGATTATTGATTTAGGCTCTCATTCATTTGCATGTATGCCGAGTTCTATGATTAGCACTGCAGTCTGTTTGATAAAATTACACCCCCTCCAACCACGCAATCAAACACCCTACACTTTCTATCCTTTGGGTGCCTATCTAGGAGAGTTTCCCCCCCTCCCTCCCTTATATGTTCTACAGATTTAATCGATGCAGATTTAGCCTCAGACAAAAGGATTTAGTTGTTCCTGCATATTTTGCAAATTTAATATAGCTTAATGTATTGTGTGTTTCTGTTCGTAGTATTTTGATTGTTTTCCCTTATTTGCACTCCAGAATCCTGCTAGAAGGGCAATTATAGACTCCTGCATTCGGGTCACAGACAATGGGAGAGAGAGTATTCATAGAAAAGTACGGAAAGGATGCCATGTTTGAGTTGGTTTTCATATACTTTGTTGATTTTTTTTTCTCCCTTTCGTGGTATGGATATTTTATAAGGAAGTTAAATTTTGCACTGACAGGTATTCTTCATTTTTACTCTCTATAATACTTCTAATCACAATGATCAACTCAAGGTGAGGAGACTGTTCTATAGACATATGTTCTTTGTATGATAAATCTTCCACATTTAAATTATGAAATCTAAACATCATAGCTGGGAGCAAGCAGTCCTGAAGAAGCAGCAAGGTGGATTCACTCTATCCAGGAATCAGCTTTAAAGGTTCCCGATTGATCATCTCTTTTTCTTTTTCTTGTTCTTCTTTTTTCGAAAAAAAGCATAAGTCTACTACATGAAATATAAGGACTAATGCCTCTATGTATATGCAGGGTGGTCAGAGTGTTATTGGTTGTTCAAAGAGAAGTTGGCAGTCCTTCAAGTATGTAACACTGTCTAGCACTCATATATGATGGCCTTTTTTTCTTTTTGGCACATGCTAGTTTCTTGACTTCAGTCTGAGATGACTGTGTTGTTCACATGATTGAGATAAGTATGTTTCTTTGTTCATTCATGGTGCATTCATCAAATGATTGTGATCTCATAAAACATTCATTCATGGTGCATTCATCAAATGATTGCGATCTCATAAAACATCTCATTGTTGCCTGTTGATCTGGTTGGAAAAGATGTAAAAGGAATAATTTTTCTTCATGGTGCATTCATCTTGTGTTTTACTTTCTAGATTCATGTCTTATGATTATCTCTAACTCATTAATGTTCATGCTCTCAGATTGAGTGGTTCTAGTCGCATAAGTCACAACAAGCCAATAGACTGGACTCTTAGTTCATTCACACACAGCGATCCAGTAACTGATGTTGTTGCACCTTCAACTTGGACTATTTTTGGATGTCAAAATGGTAAAATAAAGTTTGTCTCTGCTGTTTGAGATCTTTAATATTCATGTTTACAAATATGGATTTGTGTAGGTTTACGCCTCTTTAAAGAAGCAAAAGACAGGGATTCTCATGCAAAAGTGGGTATATATATAATATGTATTTTCTTTCACAATTTATTGGTTTTTAATTGGAATTACACTATTTGAATGTCCCTTTGTTTGACAGTGGGATGACCACCCTGCGATAATGGCTGTGGGTGTGGTTGATGGAAGCTCAGAAGCCATTTTCCAAACTTTGATGTCTCTTGGTCGTTTGAGATCTGAGTAAGCGTTACAAAAATTCTTTGACTGGTATCTTATTATATCAATGACCTAAAAGTCTCCAGCATCAACATAATCATATTCCTGATGTTTGACTATATTCATAGACAAGACATTCAGAAATGTCAACTTATTTGCCAAGAAATTACCCGAGTTAGAACCTTATTTTGCTGCAATCTAAGACACCTGTAGCTCTGCATGCTTAATGGTATAATAGTGCCTATATAGGATTGCTATTAGGTACCCAGTTATCTAACTGCATTTGAATTATTTTGTTATCTTATGCTTGTGAGTCAACTTTTTATGAGCAACTTGCTTGTGTTCTTCTTGTTGGAGAAATTATGTATCTAGTTTTACTGATTTCACTTTGCTAATTGACTTCCAGATGGGACTTTTGCTTCTACAAGGGCAGCGTGGTCGAGCATGTTGATGGTCACACTGATATTGTTCATAAGATGTTGTATAGTGATTGGTTGCCTTGGTCTGTCAATATCTTTCAAAGTGTTCTATGTCCTCCCTGTGCAACGGTTTAAGAATCTGAATTTAGTCATCATAATTTCAGGGGAATGAAACGAAGAGATTTTTTGTTGAGGCGTTACTGGAGAAGGGAAGATGATGGAACATATGGTATGAACACTTTGGAGCCTATACTTATGAATTCTATTTGCAACAGGGTTTCCAAACTAATATATTTTAATTCCTTTTGTCCACTGCAGTTATTCTGTACCATTCTGTGTTTCACAAGAAGTGTCCACCACAGAAAGGCTATGTTCGTGCCTGCCTTAAAAGTAATGTATGCTTAAATATTTGGAAGTGAATAAAATTTTTCTCCATTTGATTAGATAGTATTTAAGTGTAAGTTGTCCATGCACATTGGTATTGGGTTACTTGTTAAGCACGTATTCATTATTTTTGAAAATTTGGAAATGTTGATCCTCATCTTTAATCTTATTAATTTATAAGAGCAGTTTAGTAGTGTAGTGGACTATTTGATATAAGCTCTGCAAGGTTCCTTGATTCTTTTTTTGGCTTGTCGTGAGTTATCATCATGATCCTACTCATGAATATTTGTTACTGTATTTTGTGTTATTCTAGTCTTGTTGGGGACCTTAATCTGTCTTTCTATTTATCCAAACTTATCTCTTTCTGTTTGCATTGCTTACCCTCTGGGGATTTGTTGGGCAGTTTGCCAAAAAGACAAAACTAAATTAATAGCATTTTCCATTCTCTTGCAGGTGGAGGATATGTTATATCTCCTGTTAACCAAGGGAAGCGATCTGTAGTAAAGCACATGCTTGCTATTGACTGGAAATTCTGGAAATCATATTTACGATCTTCTTCAGCTCGATCAATTACCATCCGAATGCTCGGTAGAGTTGCTGGTAATCTTTTACTGTTGGTGAAGATTAAAAAATCTTTCATTTTTTGTGTTCAACATATTATGATATTCTGTTGCTTGCAGCACTACGAGAGTTGTTCAGAGCAAAGTTGGGAAAATATCCATCTTCTGATTTTTCATCAGGAGAATTAGCAAGAATTACATTGCACCGGAGTGAAGAGGATAGGATGGTCAACGAAGTAGACAAGGCACCCTCAGAACATGCCAGCCTAGGAAGCCTCAATGATGCTTCTGATGAGTTTTTTGATGTGCCAGAACCCTCAGAGCTTGAATCATCTGATAATGGCTGGGGCTATGATTTTGGTTCTGAAATGTATTCACAGGTACCATTTGCGAAAAAATATTCCATAATAGCGTGCACTTTTCACACAATCAGTTTTGGATCAAGTTGTAATAAAAGGAAGCGACCATGGAAGGCAAAGAATTGTTTTTCTTTGAGAGCAAGTGCAAGTTTCTTCCTCTAGTTTTTTGTTCTCTCTGTATCTTTCACATGTCTGCGTGTTCTTATGTTGTATAACACTGGCATACATATATGTATGATGTTTGTCTTGGCTGGACTTTTGAACATTGCATGACTGCCACTACCAGTGCTTTTGAGCCCACCTGGTTATCTTGATGGTTTACTTTTTCAGAACTTACACCAAGCACTTTAATCTTGCATCATAAAAGACCCAAAACACACACCTCTTACTGCTGTAGGCTGTCCAATTCCCATTTAGTTGCTTGTCGGATAATGGAGGCAAAAAGTCTCCTTTTGCTGAATAAAATTACTCTACATCAAATAGATTTTTTAGATATGTCCGTCTTTATTCTCACTTGTGCTTATCATTTTGCAAGCCTCAGGACATACGTCAGCCTAAGTTATCTACTGCAGCTGGTCTTGTGAAGAAATTACATGATCTAGCGGGTAAAACGGTTAATGTTTGATCATTATTGCTTGTCAAATTTGCTGTCTTCGCTTGAATGATGCTTAGAAAATCATTTTTCATGCAGTTCAAAAGAGGGGATATGTGGACTTGCAAGAGATGTCAGGGGAAGACAGTCTCATGCTGCTATGGAACCACTCTTCCAAAAGACCCCACTTTCACTATGCCTTCCAGTTGGACAGCAGGTGATCCTTCCAGCTTTTTAATCCGAGGCGAGAATTACCTTCAGGACCAGAAGAAGGTACCCATCTCACTTTATTGATCATACCCACTAAAGAAATAGGTGACAAATTGATTAGACTAATGCTTAAATTCTAAGAGAAAAAAGAAAAAGCTTAAACTAAAACCGGGTCTTATTAAGTGTGTTCTTGTTTTCTTAGATATTGTTCATGTTTACCCCAGCTTCTTATACATTCTTCAATTCCTTCAGTGCTTATGGATTACGTTAATGTTTAAGAATCAATTATACAATGGACTGAGATATTTCTTTTCCTTGGAGAAGTTTAGTTAAATAAGAAATCATTCTGCATGATTGCATGTCAGCTGTATAATTTCTCAAAACCAGTATGCGTCCGCTAAAGTCTGTTCAATTATGTCTAATTATCCTCCAACCTCATTTGGTACTTTTCTTTTCCAGATTAAGGCAAAAGGCACTTTGATGCAAATGGTTGCCGCAGACTGGTTAAGATCTAACAAGCGAGAGGATGATCTCGCAGGCCGTCCAGGGAGCATTGTTCAGGTAATAATTCAGTTAAGCAATGTTTCTTTACTATGATGATTTTCAGTCGTTTGTAATGTACAAGCTTAGCTGCCCCTTCAGCTCAAATTTTACAAGCGTGGTTTTACAGAAATATGCTGCACAGGGTGGGCCAGAGTTCTTCTTCATTGTAAACATGCAAGTAAGCTCTAACTTTTGTTACAATCAGCCAGGCCTTGATCCTAATTACTTTTAATACCTGTTGCTAATTTGGAAAAATAATTATTGATAGATACCAGGATCAACTCCGTACAGCCTAGCCCTGTACTATATGATGACTGCACCTTTGGAAGATGCCCCCCTGTTAGAGAAATTTGTCAAGGGGGATGATACATTTAGAAATTCAAGGTTTAAGCTCATACCTTATATATCTGAGGTTAGTATAGCTAGTAGTTGTTGCTACTGTTGTTGACCGACCTTAGTTTATTCTTAAAGGATTGCTTGTAATGGTAAAAGAACCAAGCCATGTTCTTGGCGATTTACTGCAATCATTGTGCAGACACCACACATGTTATTATGTGTTATCGTTCATTTTCCAGAAGACATTGTTTGCATTAATTCGAGTTTGTTTTCTCAGGGTTCGTGGATAGTTAAGCGAAGTGTGGGAAAGAAAGTATGCCTGCTTGGCCAAGCATTGGAAATTAATTATTTTCGTGGAAATAACTATTTGGAGGTGATCTTGATATAGATTTAATCTTCTTTGTACAATAAGCAAGCAACCTTCTACTCCCATTCACCACCAAATGCATAGTAATAAACTGTAGAGATGATGGCTGATTCTGAATTCTAACATATTTCCAGCTTGGAGTTGATATTGGGTCATCGACAGTTGCAAGGGGTGTGGCCAGCCTTGTTCTTGGTTACCTTAGCAATTTGGTCTTTGAAATAGCATTCTTGATACAGGTAAATCGAAAGTCTTGATCATGAACTGGGGAAACACATGCTGAATGTTCATAGCAAACTGAGAAATGTTTATTTGTTGATATTCCATGCTGAAGTTCAAGTATGAATCTCATGTTATGCAGGCAAATACAGCGGAGGAGCTTCCGGAGTATCTTCTTGGAACGTGCCGCCTTAACCATCTGGATGCCTCCAAAGCAGTTCTGTGGAATTCATGATTAAAATTGAGATTGATTTTCACTTCCATTGAAAGAGAAGAGGTTGAAGAAAGAACGCATGTTTGGCTTGGAACCTAACTTCAAATCTGATTCTTTTATTCAATGAGATTGATGGATATCGACTTCAATCTATTGTGCTGTAAATATCATTGGATTTGATAGCCAATTTTTGAAAAGATGCCCATTCAAGTTAGATTGCAATCCTGGCCTACTGTTTCATTTTTCTTCTTTTATTGGGTCTAGAATGAGAGCTCATAAGAAGCAAAGGAGCTCTGTTAAACAAATTCGAAAATGCTATAGCAAAATTGGGAACAGTCAAATTTTGTGGGGGGTTTGGTGGGGTGGGGGGGTTGGTGCTTAGGTTCAATGAACAGTCAAATATTATAATGAATTTAAGTTTTAAGATTTTTTTTTTTAAGAATTCTTAATTTAATTGGTAAAAGTAGGGAACAGTAAAAGAACAGGTTGATAAAAGTTTAAACAATTCCCCATTCTACGCTGTCTGATAAATATTTTAATTCCTGAGTGGATTTTCCAAAAACTTGAATCACCCAGAAAAATACTAATTAAAAATTATCATCCATACAAAAATGCTAATTGAAAAGATAAAATGCAACCACACCATTCTGTTACAGTCCAAGCCCCATCCAAACCCCTGTAAAAACAACTTTAAAATTCACTGCCAGTATCACAAAATGGACAAATTACTGAGCCAGTTTTATCAAATTAGAGAAACACCCAACTCGAAGGGCAAACTAAGAAGTAGCAATTGATTTCACAAGGCATAACATTGTCAAACCTACACATCCAATGTAGTCAGGTTTGCTAGAAATGCAATTTAGAGATGAATCAGTGATCATACAGCATATAAAAGATGACTTATGAACAAAGAGTAGCCAATGTTAGCCAAAATACACGAGTTAGGCTACAGCAAATCAGTAACAGTACAAAACCATAGTCATAATCACTGTGTTTTGTTCACAGGTTCTAGTGCTTCGACAGTGACAACACTATTTCCTCTAATAACCTGCAACAAAAAATGATGCAGTTAAAATACTTGACATTGCTGATAACTTAGAATGGTAAACAATACAACAATTTAGCAGAGAACAAATAAAAAGGGGCAACTTACCACCATGCCTATGTCATTTTTTTCATCACCATTCACCTCCACAGTGTTGTCGACTACCAAATTCATGAATTGGTCAAACCCACGAAGCGTTCCGATCACCATCCTATTAGCATTCAGCTTTACTGCATTAGAAATGAACAAATAAGTTGAAGAGACAGATGGATTAAGAAAGTGATATGCAAAACCATTTTAATCCTAACACGTGTGTAGCCAGAAGATATGAAACTGCACTAGTCATCAACAAGTGACTTCTAATAATCCACAAGACAAGCGAAACACTTCGCTGAAACTACAAGCTCTTTTCAAGGAATCTCAGAGCTCTGGCTGGTACAGGATAATGTATGCCAGGTGAACACATATATTGACCTCATTATGAGGAAAATGGCTCTTTAATTTATCTTAAGCGTTAATCGGACATAGGCAATCTTAGGTGTCAATTAACCATCACAAAGTCTCAAAATAAGAAATGCACCGACCATTTATTTTACCTACTTTCCTTCAGCTATGATAAACCCTAAGGCCATCTACCTATTTCTGCAAACTATGAGAACAAAACACCATATAAAGCACTAAACTCCATGGAAAAGAAAAACAATTATGAGCAAAAACCTAGCTCAGCATTACAAAATTGATTTTATCGTATTCCTTTTGCATAAAATAAGAAATTAAGTGCACAAATTCTTTGGATTTCGAAATATATCAAACAACGAGAGGAAAAGAACTTACTTTGAAGATTCTTGTCCATGTATCTACAAACCCAAAAACAGAAAACAGTAATAGAATAAGCAATTGATGGAAAAATAAAAAGATTAAAGACAAAATCGATTAACTAAAAACTGATAAAATCAATTAAGGAAAAAGGACTTACTTCTTCAAATCTGGTGGCTGGCCTGACCTACTCATGTTGAATTGCTTGAATTGACTGTGCTTGCAAAGCTACAGAGAAGAAGAAAGTGGAAGAAGTTCTGAGAATTCGTTTTGGTCATGCATGTCTTGCAATATAAACCCTAGTCAATGACTACGGTGCCGTTTAGAAGAATTTATGTTATGAGGCTGCTATTGAAATTTTATTCTAAGTGAAAATATTAATTACAATTATTCTAAACATTTTTATTCTTTTTACATTTTTTCCTTACATCTTACTCGCTCCTTTTTTTATTTATCATTTTTATTATTTTTTAAAAATAAAAATATTAATTAAATTTAAATTTAACATTAAATTATATAATTTTAATTAAATTAATTTTAAATAAATTAATTTTATTAAAAAATTAATTTATATTAAAATTTTAAAAATAACATATAAATAAAATTTAATTTTTTTTAAAAAAATCACATCTAAGAGAATTAAGGAATAATTATTAAAAATATTTATAAAAAATAATTTCATCAATTTATAAATATTTTTTAAATAAATAATTAAATATTTTTTGTGTAAAAAATATTTATATTTATACAATCTCTATCTTTTTTTTTGGAGGGCAACAAATGGAGTAATTACTTATAAAAAAAATCTTATATTATGCAAAATAATAAAAGATAAAATTATCCGATTATCGAGATTATTAAATTAGCCTTATTTTCTCAGCAAATGCTTAACAGCTAATTAGCATTTAGCTATCGTTTATGGAAATTGTCCAGAGAAAAGTTGTTGCATATTACTGCAACTATCTGTTTGGCTGCCGAGAAAATTCTCCACTTAGTCTTCTCTAGAAACCGCTGATTCTGTTTGGTTGATTGCTACGGCTGTCTCGTGGAGTTCCAACACTGGTATCGATGAATTTATGAGCACGAGATCCCTAAACTCGCTGCGGGTAGGCCACTAATTGTTGTTCCTTCCTTTTGTATTACTAATATAAATTCGTCAATCTATATAATCCCATTTCTTGTTAGGGTTTATAAATTTCTGAATTTTTATGAATTCACATTTCTTTGTTCTGGTTAGGGCTTTTTCTTCACTTTTGGCCCGTTATACTTTATTTTTTGTTATTTATTTTTATTTCTCGTATCATTGCTGCTTTCTTTTTCCGGGAAATTTGCTGATAGTTTATAATTCTTGAGAGATTATTGGAAGGTTAATTGTAAATAAATGGTAAATTTATTGAATTTCTGGACTGACTTTCTGTGAAGAGAAAAAATAATGTTGGTTATTTTAAAGTGATATTAAGTTATTAGCTGGGGCAAAATTTGGTCTA